>CAUDMG010002108.1:505000-675000 GCA_958450375.1 Homarus gammarus
GGTAGGTTAGGTTAGGTTACGTAAGACTTGCCACTCTGAGAAGACCTGAAGGGAATGTAGTGTGAGGGAAGTATGGGAGAGTGGGTGGGTGTGTGTGTGTGTGTGTGTGTGGGTGTGGGTGTGTGGGTGGGTTAGTAGGTAGGCCTATAGGTGTGTGTGTGTGTGTGTGGATGTGTCACGGGGGGGGGGGGGGTGCAGTGATGAGCAGGTGAATAGAACGGATCGGGGTTGAGGAAAGGTCAATGACTTGGGTTAAAATTCATTCATTCATTCATTCAGTCATTCAGTCATTCAGTCAGGCACACATCCATAGTTCTTGCTAACGGAGCCAAAAATATAACTAAAAATAACATTAATGTTAAAGCTTTTAACAAATATAAACATTAATTAAACCACAACAGAAAACAATTAAAAAAAACATGATTGAAAACATTACAAAATCATTATAAAAATATTAACAGTATTGAGATAAATTATTGATTATATTAGTCACGAGGAGGAGGAGGAGGAGGGGGAAAATAAGGAGAAGAAGGAGATTCAGGAAGAAGAAGAAGAAGAAGAATCAATATAATTCAAGGTTAACATCAACACCTGTATTACTAATTAAACCAAGTTATGTCTACCTGATGTTCCATTCTGTCTTAATTAATAATTCCCACCAAGATAATCTCACCTGTGATGGCTCTGACTGTTGATATTTATACACCTGGACACCTCTAATGACACAACCAGGTTAATTATCATTCGTTTCCCCCTTTTGTATATTTTCATAGTGATAAAAAAATAGCTAAAAACAAAAAAATAATTGTATTATTGTAATTTATTTTTTGGTTTTTCGTGTAATTATTCGAGATCTTTTTTTTTTTTGGAGAATTATAGAAAGAGTTGAAAATATAATATGTTTTTTAATGGATATAGTTTGGTAGGGGTGATTGTTTTGGGGGATGGGGAGGAGGGATGGGGAGGGGAGAGAGGGGGGGAAGGGGGGGATAGGAGGGAAGGGGGGATAGGAGGGAAGGGGGGATAGGAGGAGGGGATGGGTTCAATTAACATGATTGGTTAATTAATTACGAATCAAATGGCGAGTTCTCTTTTAATGCTGGTGGGACAGGGAGGGAGGGAGGGAGGGAGGGGAAGGGAGTGGAGGGAGGAAGGGGAGGGAGGGGGTTAAAGAAGAGGGTGGGAGCAGAAAGGGGAGGGAGCAGGGAGGGAAGGGGAGAGGAAGAGGAGGGAAGGGGAAAGTGATTAGTGATAGATTATTGATGAAGCGGAAGAAATATACGATTGAGAGAGAGAGAGAGAGAGAGAGAGAGAGAGAGAGAGAGAGAGAGAGAGAGAGAGAGGTAGCTAAGGGTGATAGTCAAGTCTTTCACCTTTCCTATTGGGTCATTATACTAATAACTCAGATGTTGTTGCCTTTAATGATGATTCGTCTGGGGGATCTCTCTCTCTCTCTCTCTCTCTCTCTCTCTCTCTCTCTCTCTCTCTCTCTCTCTCTCTCTCCATCATCAAGTAACTACCCATCTTATCCCTCAATTGCATGGTTATAGATAAACATGAACAGCCAACCAATGCTCAAATGACAGCAGTTAAGCATTTACTACACCATCCCAGTCTCCCGCCCTTGATGCCTAGATATACAAGGTGTCCATAAATGATTACCCTAAAAACTGTTTGGACACCCTGTAGTTTACTTGTTAGATATATATAAGTTTCACCACATCTGTTTATTATTGTTGTTGTTATTGTTATTGTTGTTGTTGTTGTTGTTGTTGTTGTTACAGGGGCGTACGTGTCTGCAAGCCAGGAAGAAAATGGTCGCTTTTTGGGCTGAGAAACAGAGGGAGATTTTGGTTTAATCTACAAAACTTTCCTTAGATACAGAACTTGGTTGTTATATTAATACATACATACATACATACATACATACATACACATAAACGATATGGAAAACACAGAGACCAACGGGGTTAAATTTTTTTACAGTAGAATGGATTATAAACATTTATTCTGGCAGGGGGGCGGGGTGGGGTGGAGATCTTTTGTTGTTATGGATTATAGAGGCAAACTGTTTCATTTCAGTTATTAATATTTGTGGTTTTACGTTCCAGGTGTGGTTAATGGAGGTTTAGTGTACATATTGACTTCGTTGGCAGGTTGGTGAGTAACAGCTTGGTGTGTGTGTGTGTGTGTGTGTGTGTGTGTGTGTGTTGTTAAAGTGTGATAATTTGGTTCAGATCTTCGTTTTTATGGTGGTATGTATGTATGTATGTATGTATGTATGTATGTATGTTACAGAGGGAGAGGTTCACACAGGAAGGTCACCACTACGTAACCAGGAACTATGTGCGTGTTGCTGCTGTCATAACTTAAGTAAGGGTTGTGTTAAGTGGTTGGTGGTGAGAGGTAGTGACTCCCTTAACACGGGGTGAAGTATGGTGATGATGATGATGATGATGATGATGCAAGACTCATATCAAAGAACATAGCAGACTTCACAGTATCTTGAAATCCCAATATGGCAAGACAATATTAGATGCAATATGGAGACTAATATCAGCTATAAGGGTCTTCCAATCGTGTAATTTGCATGTGTGTTTTTCCACGCCCTTCAGTAAGAACGTGAGTGCCACCAAGGTCACACATCATGGCACCAATGACCTCCTTCTCGGTGCCAATGTCAAGTTGGAATATTGAGACATGTAATGAATGAGACTAGACGATTCCTTTAGATTGAGAGGTGGTTCAGTGTGTGAAAGACGTAAGTGACTATATAGCTGAGGATTATTACGCCTCTTAAACAATTGGGTTTAATTCAGACAGCTGCTAATTTCACTCCCTTCAGTACGATTCCTTAACTGTGTGAAGACGCGGGAGAGTTTAGCTGTCTTCGTACTCAATGGTTTAACACTCTTAAGTAATGACGTAGGTAATAGCTGGAGAGAAAGCTATTCCTATTATTTGTAATAAACAAAACTAGGGACTGGTGGAAGTTTTATAGCAAATAGTTTTTCTCTCTTGAAACAATTCTTTCGTTGACGTAATTAAAATCTGGAATGTAATATATTTCCCAAATCTACAAAAATGTGTTTAGATAAAAGGAACAAAAAATAGTCCAATTTTGTTTTCAAATTTTCAAAAGTAAAATAACTTTTGTGTTTAAAATAAAAATTAAAGCTTCAGATCCATTAATATAAACTCACATTTGAACAATAATTAACACTGATGATATAATTCCATCCTCTGCTAACACTAATGTACATTTAAAACATTAAACATTAAGTTAGTGTTTATCAAGACACCTGTGTGCTGTGAATGTTTATCTGAGTGAAATTATAATCTCCATGTTGACAGAAAATTTTACATTTTTATACTGTAACTCCCAAGATGTCTATTATCAAATACCTAAGACCTTCTGTAGTTATTCATTTCTTTAGCGAGTATACAGTACAGCACTCCTTCAAGAGTTGAGTGATCCACGTGATATATTAATAGTAATAATATGAATAATCAATACTAGTAATCAAGTGAATTATCAAGTGTGAATAATCAATCAATGAGCACCACTTCCACCTTCACGAGGGAGTAGACTCAGTAGAGCCTTGATTGAGGTGGAACAAAGGAGGAAGGCAAGAGGCTACAGCTCGTCTTAGACCATGGTGGTGGGAGTCATGTGAACCAAGACGACCCACATTCTTACAAAGGGTGAGACACGTACATGACTGAGACACAAAGCTTCCATGTCTTGGGTTTCTCACACAGCTCATGACTGAATGAGGATGGTAGGGAACAATGGAGATTTATCTGTGTAGAGACTCGAGTGTATAAGAGTGAATTATGATATATTATACAGGGAAATTATTATTATTTATTGATTTTTTATTATTATTATTATTTTTTTTTTTTTGGGGAGGGGGGGTTATTACAAGTTGGTGACTGAATTATGGTATTTATTGTTTACATGTCGTTTACGGTCAAAGCAAAAACAGGATATGTTAACTACCGATGTCGTAGTTTCGTCCTAACCTAACCTAACCTAACCCAACCCCAGATAACATTACGATATCTAATCATCAGCTGAAATAAACCAAGGGGCACTAAATCTTCATGTGACTTAACATTAAAAAAAAAAGTAAATTACATATCTTATTAAGTAACTTATAAATCTACTATCCAAGGTGAGGATCGAACCCATGATCTCCTGGTATGAGAGGCGAATGTAGCTACAGTATGCAGGGTCATTTAGCAAGACCTAACTTGTTTCTTCTCTGATAAAGGTGAACTTAAGGTCAATAGGTCAGCGAGAAACAGGTCAGGTTCATGCAGCTTGGCAAAATGGATACTAGCGTCGCTTTACCCAACTGAGAGACGTGGGTTCGAGTCTTGTTCTGTATGTCATTGATGTGGTTTTCCTGTTTGTGTGTTTTAGTTATTAATGAAAGATAATTATATCAATGAAATATTATTGACGGATATGCTACAGTTGTTTGGTTTAGGCAGTGTCCCAAAATAAGTCGACTAATGTTTTATATCATGTTAATAATAAGTTAAATTAACTGTTATATATCATGTTAAAAAAGTCAAATTAACTGTTTTATATCAGGTTAATAATAAATCAAATTAACTGTTTTATATCATGTTAAAAAAGTCAAATTAACTGTTTTATATCACGTTAATAATAAGTCAAATTAACTGTTTTATATCACGTTTATAATAATGTCCAATTAACTATATCACGTTAATAATAAGTCCCGATACAAATTGGTCTTATATCGAGCGAAGAAGAAGAAATCCTATAAACACTTATTTTATATCATGTTCTGAAGAAAAAAAATGAATATATATTTTACACCAGTCCCAGATTAGGAATAGCTGTCTGTCTGTCTGTCTCGTATATCAACAAAGAAATGGATCTGGGATAAAGTAATGCTAGAAATATCTTAGGTAACATTTAAAGGCAGTATTTTTAAAGTAAGTCAGTTCTACAACCTGTCATCCACGCTGGGAACTTTACCAGTTAGGAGTCTATTGTTTTATTTCAGGGAACTAGAGAGGGGGAAAAAAAAAAGATGGAAAAAAAATAGCAAAGTTTAGTGTTTTACTGTTATTTTTCCAAGAGAATTTATAGATCGCAACTGATTAAATTTTGTATTTATTTTTCATTTTACTTTTGAATTTTGTTTTATCATTATTATTTTTTATTTGTATTTTTTGATTCTGTTAAATTCTATTATTTGGCATTTGTTTCATTCTATATTTATTAGTTGTTTTAGTTAAGGTAATTATTGTATATTCTTTAGTAATTACGTATTTATTCTAGTTGTTTATTATTCTACATTTATTCATTTATCTATTTATTCTTCGTTCCATTTACTAGTATTATTATATATTCCTCAATAATTCCCTTTTATTTCCTTATTTAATTCTACTTTTGTTAATTTATCGGTTTTGTTTAATGTTTAATCTCCGTATTAATGATTAATTATTGGTTTTTATTGAACGTTACATTGTTTCTTTATTTATAATGGTAAGAAAATTAATTGATAAAGAAATATGGAAGAAGAAGAACCATCAATGAGAGAAAGAGAGAGAGAGAGAGAGAGAGAGAGAGTCTACCCCTTCCTCTCTCCCCCTCTCCCCTCCCCCCCTCTACCCCCCCCTCCCCACGTATCTCACACCTCAGCTCGCGCCGGACACCTAAGTACCATCTTATGTTTACGACTATTGCCTCGTGGACGAACACGTGTTCCCTCCCACATGCTACACCTCCTTCCCTCATACTTCCCTCCCTCACACCCTCCCTCATACTATCCCCCCACCATCACACCCCTTCCTCCACTATCACCCCTTCCTCCACCATCACCCCTTCCTCCACTATCACCCCTTCCTCCACTATCACCCCTTCCTCCACCATCACCCCTTCCTTCAACATCACCCCTTCCTCCACCATCACCCCTTCCTCCAACACCACCCCTTCCTCCACCATCACCCCTTCCTCCAACACCACCCCTTCCTCCACCATCACCCCTTCCTCCACCATCACCCCTTCCTCCAACATCACCCCTTCCTCCACCATCACCCCTTCCCCCACCATCACCCCTTCCTCCATCACCCCTTCCTCCACCATCACCCCTTCCTCCACCATCACCCCTTCCTCCAACATCACCCCTTCCTCCAACATCACCCCTTCCTCCAACATCACCCCTTCCTCCACCATCACCCCTTCCTCCAACATCACCCCTTCCTCCACCATCACCCCTTCCTCCACCATCACCCCTTCCTCCAACACCACCCCTTCCTCCACCATCACCCCTTCCTCCACTATCACCCCTTCCTCCACCATCACCCCTTCCTCCAACATCACCCCTTCCTCCACCATCACCCCTTCCTCCACCATCACCCCTTCCTCCAACATCACCCCCTCCACCATCACCCCTTCCTCCAACATCACCCCCTCCACCATCACCCCTTCCTCCACCATCACCCCTTCCTCCACCATCACCCCTTCCACCATCACCCCTTCCTCCACCATCACCCCTTCCTCCAACATCACCCCTTCCTCCACCATCACCCCTTCCTCCAACATCACCCCTTCCTCCACCATTACCCCTTCCTCCAACATTACCCCTTCCTCCAATATCACCCCTTCCTCCAACATCACCCCTTCCTCCACCATCACCCCTTCCTCCAACATCACCCCCTCCACCATCACCAACTGGAGTACAACACATCTATCCGCTGCTGTAGGAAACATCTATCCACAAAACCAAGTTACAGGAGTCAGCTAACCTAACCTAAGCTAACCTAACGCACCCCTGACCTGACCTGACCTGACCTGACCTAACAACCTGTTCGAAAACAACTTAACGGGTTCTAGTAAAATAAAGAGAGAGAGAGAGAGAGAGAGAGAGAGAGAGAGAGAGAGAGAGAGAGAGAGAGAGAGAGAGAGAGCAAGCACTATTCATACCAGTGTCGCAAGAGTTTAATTTTCCGCGTCACGTGTCCCTTTCGCTGAGTTGGTACCCGCGCGACTCCTGCCTGGCCTGAGACATTGTTTAATAACAAATGTGTCTGTTCAGGGGAGTGGCTTCGTCGTAATTTTATTCCGTTAATGAAATTCCTGGGATGACTCTAAAGCGCTTCCCGGGGAGATTTAGATCCGTGTGCTTCAACTCAAGGGGAAAGAGTATTGTTTATAAGCTGCTAATTATCGAATCTTGGTTTTTTTTTCTACGAGTTAAAACGTTTTTGGGGGGAGTAATTTTAGGTTTAGTTTTGTAGTCTTGTGAATTTTTTACTTTTGATGGTTTTTATTTGTTTTTGTCTCTCTAAGTGTTTCTGGAAAAAGCGAGGTGCATTTTTAAGAGTTCCTGGAAAGAGAGAGAGAGAGAGAGAGAGAGAGAGAGAGAGAGAGAGAGACTAACTTTACTGAGAAGAAATTATTATTCATATAGGATTAAGACTCACATGTACGTGACAAAAATGTGTGTATGTGTGTGTGTGCGTGGTGTGTGTGTGTGTGTGTACAACAAGTGACGTCCCTGCAACCCCACCCACCCCCCCCACACATGCCATACCTCATAGTGCCCCTCATGATCTGCCACCTCCCACACCCCCCCCCCCCCCACATACACTAGAGTGAATTGGTCCACTCTCTCTCTCTCTCTCTCTCTCTCTCTCTCTCCTCGTCAGCTGGGCATATGAGAACGAATCTGATTATTACGGGAAAATTCACTTAGGTGCTTTGATTGGCCCATACAATTCACTTATGTGGTCCGGAAAATCATTTACGCGTTCTGATTGGTCCGGGAAAATCTTTTTAGGCGTTCTAATTGGTCCGGATAATCACTTATACTTTACTTAATCCTCAAAAAAAAAAATAATTTAAGTGCTCTGATTGGTCCTGGAAAATCATTTAGGCACTCTGATTGGCCGGAGAAAAAACAAATCACTTGGTTCATTAATATATCCAAAAGGAGTGTAAAACAATGTTATTATCGGCGTGTCTCCCTTTCACTCTCTTCCTCTCTCTCATTCCCTTGTTTCCTCTCTAGTTTAGCATGTTAGTCACTTAAACTCTTCGTTAATGGGTAATAAACCAGGTCATTAGAGACATATAATGGCTTAATGTCTATTTATGTGACGCTTAAAACTGTCTTTAATTTGCGTAGAAAAACATTGTATTTGGATCACCTGAAGATTGACCTCCCATAGCTTATTTCACCTAATGATTATTTAATACACCTAAAAGTTACCTGGAGAGGGGTTAGGTTAGAGTACGGTAGGTTAGGTTAGGTTAGGTCAGGTCAGGTCAGGTCAGGTTAGTCATTAGTTGAAATAAATCTAGGGTGCCGTATCTTTCCTTGAATCCAATATTTTTTTTACAGGAGACAGAAAAAAATGTATTGTTGAAGATTTGAGTATGTGTGTATGTATGTATATGTATGTATATATGTATAAATGTATAATACAATATCCTAACCGTCTCATATCCCTCACTAAATATTTCTCTCTCTTCCTCCCTCACCCACCTACTTAAAATACTCCTCACAGATGCCAAGAATTCCGTTTTTCAAATATTTCCTAGATTATGACAGCGTGAGGTAACAGCATCCTACCTGTTGCCTCTTACGGTCTCCTGGAAGCACCTTAGACCTTACAGCTTTCTTCACTCACGTCATAACATCACCCGAGTTGTCTTAGAAAAATGTATATACAATATCTTGGGGGAATGTGATGGTGATGAACGTGAATGATGATGAGCGTGAATGTTTATGAACGTGACTGATGATGAACGTGAATGATGATGAACGTGAATGATGATGAACATGAACGGTGATGAACGTGAATGATGATGATGAACGTGAATGCTGATAAACGAAATCTCTCTAAATCAGGACAATATTGATGTTGTAATAGAATAATTCACTCAAATGATACGAAAATATATGGAACTTGGTATAGCCCTGAGGCATAATTTTCTTTGATAAAAATACCATCATAGTCAGCAATATGGAATCGATATAGGAAACAATTTCATTTTCATTTTATATATGACGTTAGAAAATAGAACAGAAGTACAGAAGAGTCAATCCACCGTATATATACCACAGGAGTATAACCCATAACGCAGGGAGTGGGGTGAGGATAGTTATCACTTTTTGCCCCGGGATACAGCAATTTCCATATTACAGAGGGACTGGAACCCCGTCAACAACACACCTGCCAGCGAAAAATTTACCTGTGTGGAGTCATTTTCTACCTTTTTCGATACGGCTTCAGAGATCCATTATTTTGTTCTATATTTTGATAACAATAAAAAAAAAAATATCTTGATAAGTGAGGTTATATCTTGGACGAGTTACAGAAATGTCTTGGACGAGTTACAGACATATCTTGAACAAGTTACGGACATGTCTTGGACGAGTTAAGGACATGTTTTGAAGTCCTATGTGGGTTTTGGGGGAGGAAAAGGATGCTAGGAGACTCATTTGGGTGTTGCTAGGAGAGGAGAAAAGACTGCTGAGGCGGGGAGATGAATAATGATAACGGGAGAGAAAGTATAGTTCAAGTGATGATTAATGATTGATCTATAAAAAAAAGTATAAACTAGATATAGACGACAAGAGAAACACATGGGGGGAGACAAGAGAAGACAATTGGGAGAAAGGGATTTATGGGGAGCTAAAATAAGATAGTGAAAAGTGAGAATAATGGGGAGGTAACAGATAGGATGAGGAGAGAGAATTATGGGGGGTGATTAAGACACTCAGGTGGGGAGCTAAAATAAGGCAATGGGGAGAGAGAGAATTATGGGGAGAGAGAGAGAGAGAGAGAGAGAGAGAGAGAGAGTTATGAATCGTCTGCAAAAACAATTCATCATAGGGGCAGTGGGGAGGGTGGGGAGGGTGAAGGGGGAGTGGGGAGGAGGAGGAGGAGGGGAGGGGAGAGTGAGGGGGAGGAGGAGAAGATGGTGTGGGGAGTATATGGTTTGGCTCCCCACCTATACATTATAAAGTAAAAGTCAACCATTTGTCTAAGTCGAACTTCTGTTGTTTCATTGGCAGTTTCAGTCTTGTTAACACTGTTGTGGTTCACTGGTTCATTCTGGTGGTTCATTTGTTCACTTACTGACTCACTACGGTGGTTTATTGGTTCACTCACTGACTCACTCTGGTGGTTTATTGGTTCACTCACTGACTCACTCTGGTGGTTCATTAGTTCACTCACTGACTCACTCTGGTGGTTCATTAGTTCACTCACTGACTTACTCTGGTGGTTCATTGGTTCACTCACTGACTCACTCTGGTGGTTCATTGGTTCACTCACTGACTCACTCTGGTGGTTTATTGGTTCACTCACTGACTCACTCTGGTGGTTCATTAGTTCACTCACTGACTCACTCTGGTGGTTCATTAGTTCACTCACTCACCTGTACATAATTAACTCAGAACACGTGTTACACCTGTCACCTGTACATAATTAACTCAGAACACGTGTTACACCTGTCACCTGTACATAATTAACTCAGAACACGTGTTACACCTGTCACCTGTACATAATTAACTCAGAACACGTGTTACACCTGTCACCTGTGCATAATTAACTCAGAACACGTGTTACACCTGTCACCTGTACATAATTAACTCAGAACACGTGTCTCATTAAATCACTAATTTAATTTTGGAATTTTCTGCATAATGTTGACTAAAATACTTCATCTAATCCCATATATATTCTTATGAGTGTCTGGACCTCGACTACACGGTAACCAAACTCTCTTAAAAACATCACAAGAAGTCTTAAGGTGTATTATATTTTGATTAAAGACGGTTAGTATGGCTGCTGATGCGATTACGTGCGAATAAATCTCTCTTCTCGAACTTCATTCATAGACGAATCTCATCCACCCATCACCATGATAATACGGCATCAGAATCCATCACTTTGAGATCAGAATGCTTCCCTCGAGATCACAATTCTTTCTCACTATTGTCCATCAAAGACGAAGAAAGGAAAAAGGAAAATATCCCCAGGTGACGCGTTTGAGCGAATGATCTGAGAGTGAATATACGAGTTGTGTGCCCTCTTAAACGCCAACCAATCGATCGTCTTTTGTTTTCGATCCTTTAACTCGGACATCAGCGGACGGGGGAACAAGGGATTCATTTCGTCTATTGTTTTTCTTATATATATTTTTTTCTTCCGTATCACCGGCCGGGTTCGCCTTATTGGGTTCCTCTTTGATCACGTCAACGGGACTCCAATTCGCTGCTGTAATGTATTTTCCAGACACTTTTTGTTGTGTGTGTGTGTGTCTGTCTGATCTATAGGGGACATGAATTGTAACTTAGATTGAGAAGAAGGAGTTTGTTTATTTCCAGGGTGGCTGTCGTGTTGTGAGTCTCTGGAGGAAAGGGTGAGGGAGGGAAGGAGCGGGGAGGAGCGGGGAAGGAGTGAGAGAAGGAGGGAGAAGGAGGGAAGGAAGGAAGGGTCGTAACTGTCTATTGTTGGTATTTCTCTTTCGTTCATTCCACTTGTTATTATTGTTCTTGGTTTCTACATGTTCATTGCATCCTCCTGTTGTTCTTCGTGTTCTCCTCTCTTGTTGTCATTCGTGTTCTTCGTTATTTTATGTTATATTAGTTCTTCTAGTTACTGCCTGTTCTATTTTGTTATCCACGTTCTTTGTTCATTTTAGTATTATCGTTATTCTTTTTTTGTTCTCTTTTTGTAGCTTTTATTCGTATTTTGTTCTTTTCTGTTATTGTTCTTCGTGTCTCTTTATTTTTTTCGGTAATGTTGTTCTTTGTTCTTTTCTCTTATTATCCTTCTGTCCATTGTCTTTATTTTCTATGGTCATTAATCCATCGTCCTCAAAGGGTTAAATCATCGTCCTCAAAGGGTAAGGTCATCGTCCTCAAAGGGTTAAATCATCATCGTCCTCAAAGGGTTAAATCATCATCCTCAAAGGGTAAGGTCATCGTCCTCAAAGGGTTAAATCATCATCGTCCTCAAAGGGTTAAATCATCGTCCTCAAAGGGTTAGATCATCATCGTCCTCAAAGGGTTAGATCGACGTCCTCAAAGGGTTAGATCATCATCGTCCTCAAAGGGTTAGATCGACGTCCTCAAAGGGTTAAATCATCATCGTCCTCAAAGGGTTAAATCATCATCGTCCTCAAAGGGTTAAATCATCATCGTCCTCAAAGGGTTAAATCATCGTCCTCAAAGGGTTAAATCATCATCCTCAAAGGGTAAGGTCATCGTCCTCAAAGGGTTAAATCATCATCGTCCTCAAAGGGTTAAATCATCGTCCTCAAAGGGTTAGATCATCATCGTCCTCAAAGGGTTAAATCATCGTCCTCAAAGGGTTAAATCATCATCCTCAAAGGGTTAAATCATCATCGTCCTCAAAGGGTTAAATCATCATCCTCAAAGGGTTAAATCATCATCGTCCTCAAAGGGTTAAATCATCATCGTCCTCAAAGGGTTAAATCATCATCGTCCTCAAAGGGTTAAATCATCATCGTCCTCAAAGGGTTAGATCGACGTCCTCAAAGGGTTAAATCATCATCGTCCTCAAAGGGTTAAATCATCATCGTCCTCAAAGGGTTAAATCATCGTCCTCAAAGGGTTAGATCGACGTCCTCAAAGGGTTAAATCATCGTCCTCAAAGGGTTAGATCGACGTCCTCAAAGGGTTAAATCATCATCGTCCTCAAAGGGTTAGAATTCATGAGACAAGCTCAGAGATGTGATGATCTTAAGGCGGTATAATAATGGTAAGAGGCTAAGAGTATCTACCATCCCTCCTCTTCTATCCTCCCATCCAAACCTATCCTGAAAAACCTCTCTCTCTCTCTCTCTCTCTCTCTCTCTCTCTCTCAACAACCAAGAACACAACGCCTCACGAACAACAACAAAAGCCAATGAAAAAAAAATAGTTCTATACTTTTTTTTGGTCGACATTTCTTCCACTACACAACATACAAAGGTAAATAGTAAGTCGAAAAAATGTCACTTTATTTTTCCTTCCGTGATGGCTTTTGTGACTGGGACCATTAGCGTGTGTAGAAATAACACTCTGTTTTGGTTGCTGGTAAGGGAGAATAGTAGAAGGTATATGCATAGTATTAGCAGTAGTAGGTAGGTAGGTAGGTAGGTAGGTAGTTTTTTTTAACTGTTCATCCGTGGAATCTAGGAATTGACCAAACACGGGCTGCATTCAACGATCGGTGTTTGAATTTGTGTTTATTTCCATAACATTATACTGTCGAGTGTAGTGTAGTGTAGTGTAGTGTGTGTGTGTGTGTGTGTGTGTGTGTGTGTGAATAACTTTGGAAATCAAGAGACTTTTTCCAAATAAGTGAATAAATAAATACGTAAATATCACACTTAATTCAAAATACGCATTCATATACGCACCCCCGTATATACGCAATCTATTATATATACGCACCCCCTGCCTATATACGCACCATTGTATAAACATACCCCTTGGCACTCTATATACGCACGAACCCCACACGCCCGCATATACGCACGAACCCCACACGCCCGCATATACGCACGAACCCCACACGCCCGCATATACGCACAAACCCCACACGCCCGCATATACGCACGAACCCCACACGCCCGCATATACGCACGAACCCCACACGCCCGCATATACGCACGAACCCCACACGCCCGCATATACGCACGAACCCCACACGCCCGCATATACGCACGAACCCCACACGCCCGCATATACGCACGAACCCCACACGCCCGCCTTCACTCTTACGAATACACAATCCACTTACACACCTATTTCATTTCCATGTTCCGGACCTGCAGGTAAGTTTCTCCACAGCTGACGCCCAACTGCAAATGGAGTCAGCCGTCTGTACCACTAAACCAGGTTGACAGGAATCGATAGCCACACCCCCTCACAGTTGACAGGAGACGATAGCCACACCTCCTCACAGCTGACAGGAGACGATAACCACACCCCCTCACAGCTGACAGAAGACGATAGCCACACCCCCTCTCACAGCTGACAGAAGACGATAGCCACACCCCCTCATAGTTGACAGGAGACGATAGCCACACCCCGTCACAGTTGACAGAAGACGATAGCCATACCCCCTCACAGTTGACAGGAGACGATAGCCACATCCCTCTCACAGCTGACAGAAGACGATAGCCACACCCCCTCTCACAGCTGACAGAAGACGATAGCCACACCCCCTCATAGTTGACAGGAGACGATAGCCACACCCCGTCACAGTTGACAGAAGACGATAGCCATACCCCCTCACAGTTGACAGGAGACGATAACCACACCCCTCACAGCTGACAGGAGACGATAGCCACACCCCCCTCACAGCTGACAGGAGACGATAGCCACACCCCCTCACAGCTGACAGGAGACGATAGCCACATCCCTCTCACAGTTGACAGGAGACGATAGCCACACCCCTCACCTGTCTATTACTGTCTGGTGGACGGTATGGAGTGAGGGAGTGGAAGAGTTTAGAGGGACGGTAAATAGAACGACTGTAATAGTGGTTGATTAGAACGACTGTAATAGTGGTTGAATAGAACGACTGTAATAGTGGTTGAATAGAACGACTATAATAGTGGTTGAATTGACTAGTTAAAATAGTGATAGAATGGAACGATTTTAATAGCGACGATCGTGAAAGTGAGGAACACGATGAGTAAACTATATAATAGCATAACCTGGTTCACTGAGCAAGGAGTCAACAAGGAGATAACGTGTGATTTATATAACCCGTCTGTCTGTCTGTCTGTCTGTCTGTCTGTATATAAACTTTATAAACTCAAACGCATTGATTTTGTTTTCGTCTTCAAATTCTTTAATCACTCTCTGACGTCAATGCCTGGAAGCTTATTTTTATCTTTAACTCAAAGGCATAATACTCAAAGGCATCGTACTCAAAGTCATCGTACTCAAAGGTATCGTACTCAAAGGCATCGTACTCAAAGGCATTGTACTCAAAGGCATCGTACTCAAAGGCATCGTACTCAAAGGCATCGTACTCAAAGGCATCGTACTCAAAGTCATCGTACTCAAAGTCATCGTACTCAAAGTCATCGTACTCAAAGGCATCGTACTCATTATTTTTGTTGTTGATCTGTAGTCAAAGTCTGTACTATAAGACGGGATTGTCGGCCGTAGAGATGTGAGTATAAGTGAGGTATACAGAGGCCATGTCTACTGACTCCCTGACTGACTGACTGACTGACCGACATTAAGATCAGATTCATTGTAGTTGTCTCTGAACGATTGTCTTGTTTGTTTAGAATTGCTCAAAGGTCACTGTCACAGAGGTCAAATGTCACTGTCACAGAGGTCAAAGGTCACTGTCACAGAGGTCAAATGTCACAGGTCACAAAGGTCAAATGTCACAGGTCACAGAGGTCAAATGTCACTGTCACAGAGGTCAAATGTCACTGTCACAGAGGTCAAATGTCATTGTCACAGAGGTCAAAGGTCATTGTCACAGAGGTAAATTCATTGAATCGATTTTAATTTCGTATTTTATTTTAATATGAAACATTAACTACTTAACTGAGAATATTTTCCTGGTTATATTATCAAAGTCTTCGTCAAGTACAACCTCGAGGATGACCTTCAAGTATGTGTATTCTCCTCCGACCAGAATCGCGTACGTAAAAATATCCAATGAATTTTTAGAACTCTTAACCCTGGGACATATTATATTACTTATTCAGTGAAGTCAAATATGTTTTCACGGTATCTTCATCGTGGCTCAGGGTCGAGAGAGAGAGAGAGAGAGAGAGAGAGAGAGAGAGAGAGAGAGAGAGAGAGAGAGAGAGGTACACATACAGATAGATACCACAGACAGAAAGACACACACACACACACACACACACACTACAAGCAGCATCATGTACACTACTGAGTCTCACAATGAGGACCTCTCAACACCTACTATGACCGCCCTCAAGAGCCACTCAAGTCCTCAGGTGATGACAGGTAGTTCATTAAGCAAGGTGGGTGTGTGATGCCAGCCTAGAGTGAGAGCCGTGTGTGTAGTGCCAGCCTAGAGTGAGAGCCGTGTGTGTAGTGCCAGCCTAGAGTGAGAGCCGTGTATAGTGCTAGCCTAGAGTGAGAGCCGTGTGTGTAGTGCCAGCCTAGAGTGAGAGCCGTGTGTGTAGTGCCAGCCTAGAGTGAGAGCCGTGTATAGTGCTAGCCTAGAGTGAGAGCCGTGTGTGTAGTGCCAGCCTAGAGTGAGAGCCGTGTGTGTAGTGCCAGCCTAGAGTGAGAGCCGTGTGTGTAGTGCCAGCCTAGAGTGAGAGCCGTGTGTGTAGTGCCAGCCTAGAGTGAATGGTTTGAGTGAAGGTCATGTGTGCCACCTCTGACACCCGGCTGAAGGTGGGTTAAGTGCCAGGGTGATGTGTGGCACCTCTTCTGACTCCTTCCACACACACACACACACACACACACACACACACACGGTCCATACTGAGAAACAACAGAAATATTTGCCCTAAATCGATAAATTATATAAAACTTTTTAAACTCGTTACTGGACATAGGCGACCATGGAGAGTTCAACAGAAAACTTTAACATAACCTAACCAAACCTATTATCTAATAATAATAATAATAATAATAATAATAATAATAATAATAATAATAATATAATAGTTTCAATAATTCTCCCTAGTTCTTTAATTTAGGTAACTTAATTAGGTGAGGTGAGGATCTTCAGGTAATTATTATATAGAATATCTTAATTAAATTTTACAAATCTAATAGGCAAGAAGCTCTAAGACTTAATGATCGGTACCTGATATACCCCAGGTGTTAAAGTCTCTCTCTCTCTCTCTCTCTCTCTCTCTCTCTCTCTCTCTCTCTCTCTCACTTGTCTACGACGTAAATAACAGGAATAATTTATATCTTTCCTTTATCAACTAGAAGAGATATTTTTACTTTTCGTTTGTTAATTCTGGAAGTGATTTTTTACTTATATTTACTTATTTTTTGTTAATTTATTTACTTTATTACTTAGACGAGTTACTCCCTACTTTTATCCCACATCTTACTAATACATTTACTTTATAACTTTATTACTTAAGAAAAATATATCTCCCTACTTTTATTTTCATCATTATTACTTGAGAAAAAATATCCCCTTACTTTTATTTCCCTCTTTACTACACAGAAGACATAATTTCCTCCTTTTTTTCCCCTCCTCCTTTAAACACTTTGGTATAATCTAATGTTGGAAATTACTCGTCGCTTCAATTCATTATGGGAGAAGGTCTTTTTTTCCTCCACTTATGTAAAATCTAATAAAAAAAGATTGTTCCTGTTTTGACTTCATTAGGAGGAGGAGGAGGAGGAGAAGAAGATGTGAAGAAGAAGAAGAATAAGACGAAGAAGTTTCCACAGGCAGACAGATTTTGTTCTTTAAGAGGTTTAGTTTTACAGGGTGGTTCAGTGACACACACACACACACACACACACACACATACTTAAATTCGTTTAGTAAATTTTGCGTTATTGGTTTTGTCGATTGGAATCCTTGTTATTGAAGACCTCAGCGACTTGTAGTAGTTAACCAATCGCCCCAGCATCTGAGGTCATTTTAACACCCGGAGTCTTGGTGTTAAATCAATCTGTCACCCTTTATAAAACCCGAAGGAAACAGAACATTATTTAGTCTGTTTGTTTTTCTTGAGCGATAGTTTACTAATGGGACAGTTAATAATATTGACAGTTAATAATATTGACAGTTATAATATTGACAGTTAATAATATTGAACTTGAATAGCAGAAAAAACTCATTCAACTAATAATGAAGGGAATTTGTTGATAATAATGATGCATATGACTTAACACAACCGAGAAGAAGAAGAAGAAGAAGAAGAAGAAGAAGAAGAAGAGATTACAGCCGAGAAGAAGATCAATGAGAGAAAGATGGAAGAGGAAGGGAAAGTGGGAAAGGGTGAAATTGAGAGATAAAGAGATAAATAAAGGAGAAGGGGATATATGATAAACGAGAAGAAGGGCAGAGAGAAAGATAGGAGAAGGGGAAGTGTGACAGGTGAGAGAAAGACGATAAAGAGAGAGAGAGTAAAGAAAGAAAGAATTGCCATTACAGACTGGTGGTGTGGAAAGGTGGTGGTGGTGGTGTGGGTTGGTGGTGTTAGTCGGTGTTGGAGGTGTGAGTCGGTGTTGGAGGTGTGAGTCGGTGTTGGAGGTGTGAGTCGGTGTTGGAGGTGTGAGTCGATGTTGGAGGTGTGAGTCGGTGTTGGAGGTGTTAGTCGATGTTGGAGGTGTGAGTCGGTGTTGGAGGTGTGAGTCGGTGTTGGAGGTGTGAGTCGGTGTTGGAGGTGTGAGTCGGTGTTGGAGGTGTGAGTCGGTGTTGGAGGTGTTAGTCGGTGTTGGAGGTGTGAGTCGGTGTTGGAGGTGTGAGTCGGTGTTGGAGATGGCAGTAGTGAGATATGACTGTCCTCCCTCCCTCACACTGCCAGGGGCTACTCACAGGCAGGAGACGTTAACGTGATGGAATTAATGAACTAGATTACTGTATGTTAATGCGAGGGAAGATTCTACTGGCGGCGACACACACACACACACACACACACACACACACACACACACAAAACACCTAAATTGTATAACAACCACAACTTCCCATCAATAAAGTTTTAAACAACAAAGACCATATGGTTGAAAGTCCATTAGAAATTCCATAGAGAAATGGGTCTTAGGGAGTTGAGTTTACAGACTGGGTATTTTTTGCTGGGTCATGTTTCGGGGCGACAGACAGAAACACAGACAGACAGACAGAAAGGGTAAACCTGACATAAGAAGATGGTGTTGCTAAAGTCATGAGGTTAGGAAAATATGGAAGGAAAAGATGGTGGAGGAAAAGGAGGGAGGAGAGAGAAGGAGGAAGGAGGGAGAAGGAGGAAGAAGAGGAGAAGGAGGGAGGAGGGAGAAGGAGGAAGAAGAGGAGGATGAGGAAGAGGGGGAGAAGGAGGGAGGAGGGAGGAGGAGGAGAAGGAGTGATCCACATAAAAACACAACAGGGGGACTGGTGAACGGAGGAAGAGGGGGAGGAAAGGGGGGAAGAGGAGGGGGAAGAGGGGGAGGAACGGGGGGAAGGAGGGGGAGGAGGAGGAGGAGGAGGAGGAAAAAACTCACAAAAACACAAGAAAAGTAGAAAGGAAGGACAAAAAACAGCTGGACCTCTCTAGTCACACACACACACACACACACACACACACACACACACTTCAGGGATATTTCTCTTTCATAATCTTCCTCCAACTCACTTTAGGTTAGGTTAGGTTAGGTTAGGTTAGGTTAGGTTAGGTTTGGTTAATGTTACGTTTGGTTAAGTTAGGTTAGGTTAGGTTTCTCCCTTTCCATTTCTTCTCTCTCTCTCTCCTTTCCACATCCACCCATCCCACATTCTGTCATATTATTCCCATTTAAAGAACAAAGAGGAATGATTAATACCTTGAGACAAAGTAATTAAGTACAGGTGAGTGATGTACTAATTGACACGTATTCTTTTGTTAATATCCGACCTGAACTTCGTCTCTCTATACCTGGCAGATGTTCGTAAATATTAATTTGAGAAATATCTACATGTATATTATTACGTTGTGAGAAATATATACGTGATAAATATTTAGAGTTGTCACGTGAGAAATATCTTCTAGCAATACAATATGATAAATATTTTTAATGAGGAATATTTAAGATCAAATAATGAGACAGATTCTTAATTATCCCATTATGAGAAATGTTTAGTACAATCACTTCCTGAGAAATTTCCAATCACACGTAATGAGAAATATCCAGAATATCATCACATTATGAGAAAGACTACAGCCATCATCACATGAAGAGAAACACACTAGTCACCCTGCTAATCAAAACACACTAATCCTAAACAGTAAATTACTACAGCGAAAAACCAAGTTGATCCGGGTCGCTTACTTGAGCTCTCCGACAACACCATTCAAGGCGACAGATAATCTTCACTACCTCTGTCTGGGGAGGGAAAAAATGAGTGTCCGATTCCCGATATGGGTGTGGGAAGGTGTGTGTGTGTGTGTGTGTGTGTGTGTGTGTGTGTGTGTGTGTGTGTGTGTGTGTGTGTGTACTGTTAGATTTTCAGCTCTCTAAACCATAACTTAAAGCTCTATCTAGTAGTGAAGGTGACTTAGACAGGTGTTTCTTACCTGTAATTAACCTGATTAATGATTCTGTAGTCACTGAGTGGAAGGTGAGGTGAAGGAGGTGGTGTGAGGTGAGGTGATTTGAGGGTGGGGTGAGGTGAGTTGAGTCGAAGTGAGTCAAGATGAAGCAAGATGAAGCAAGGGAAAGCACAAGACAGGGCGAATCATTCTAACAAACAACGATAAAACAGGAAAGAACTTGATTCATTCTTTACAAATAACGAAAAAAAACGAACACTCTAAACATCGATTCAAATCAACCACATTTTCCTGAACTTCCAACATCAAAATCTTTATATAAACGCAATTAAATAAACACCAACAGGTTAACAGGTACACAAACAGATTAACAGATACACAAACAGATTAACAGGTACACAAACAGATTAACAGGTACACAAACATATTAACAGGTACACAAACAGATTAACAGGTACACAAACAGATTAACAGGTACACAAACAGATTAACAGGTACACAAACAGATTAACAGGTACACAAACAGATTAACAGGTACACAAACAGATTAACAGGTACACAAACAGATTAACAGGTACACAAACATGGGAACAACCTATCTTTATTTACCTGGATACTTTCAATTGGATATGAGGCCACCGTCTCCTCTCCCCACCTCACCTGAAACAACTGAAAACTTCAATGAACTCGGGATTATTATTTTTTTTCTACATCTTCTTTCCCTTGAAGCTATCTGTGGTTTTTGTTTCCCAGGGATTAATTAGTAAAGTTTCTAGCCCTGCAGGTCCCTTGAGGTGTAAAATCCTACGTAATGGAGAGGTGAGATGAGTCTAATTTATTTCAAAATGATAAAGTTGGTTGTGTGGAGACTGAGGACCTTGAGTTGTTTATTATTATTATTATTATTATTATTATTCTCTCTCTCTCTCTCTCTCTCTCTCTCTCTCTCTCTCTTTATTTCTCATTCTCGCTCTGTCTTCTTCCTTATGTTTGGAGTGCAAAGGATGAGGAGGGAAGGGAGAGAGAAAGAGGGTGAGAGGAGAGAAGGAGAATAATGTAAGGGGAAGATAATAACATAGGAGGAGAAAAAATGAAAGGATATATAGAAGAGAGAAGAGGGAAGGGGAGAAGGCGAAGGAAGAGGAAGGTAAAGAAGAGACACACGAAGGGAAGAAAATAGAAGAGGCAGAAAGTAGAAGAGAGAAAGGGAGGGAAATGTAAGGGGAAGGATGAGAGGCAAGAAGGTTGAGAAGGTGGTGGTGTAATCCGAGGATGAGAATGATATGGAAGAGGCAAAAAAACAAAGAAAAACTCCGTCCCACACTTTTACGACATGTGTGTGTGTGTGTGTGTGTGTGTGCTCTACTTTTTTTAATGTTTGACAAAGAAAAGATCGGATTCAGGAAGTTGTTTAACGTAAGGGAGAAGTCAAGAGCTAAGGGTGACACACAAGAATAATTTTGCAACTCATTCTCAGTTTATATAAAAAAAATAAATCTTGTGTAGTAAATCAAATTAATTACCTATGGATGCTTAATCATTTGGTTAATTGACTTAGAGACTTAATCAATCTAATTAGTTGATGTTACCTAGGACTTGTGATTAATTAGTATGAAATTTAGATATGATAAAAAAAATTCATAGGTTGTGACTTCTTAATTAATGTATACGTCAATTAATTAGTTATCTACCTGTACTATAATTAATACACAGGTAATTATCACACTGTAGTCAGAAAATAATTCATAAAAATTATCAAAAAAATAATTACTCACGGGAAATTAATTATTTTTAGGAAGTAATTATAATGTTATGAAAATATCAAAAGTTTTCCTTTGGTAGAAATTAAGACTTGGCCAATGTTACTTAATGACTCTGACTGCCTTAACACCTAAAACAACCAAACAACAACAACCAAACAGGATAACAACAACAACAATATCAGGCACCATAAAAATTGTATCATTATATCCATAGACTCTCTCTCTCTCTCTCTCTCTCTCTCTCTCTCTCTCTCTCTCTCTCTCTCTCTCTCTCTCTCCTTCTTTCTGTCCCTCTCCCTTCATGAAAAAAAAATAACAAGAAAAAAAGAAGGGAAAAAATAACAACCTCCCTCATGAATTATTAAAAAGACAGATGAGAGGCGAAGGAAAGGAGGGAAGGAGGGAGGGAAGGCGGGAAGGAGGGGGGTGGGGGTGGGAAGGAAGGAAGGAAGGAAGGAGGGAGGGAGGGCGTCGCCATCAACACTAGTACATGAAGGTGCCAATGGGAGAGCCGCGGGGGGGTGGACGTAACCGAGCAGGGGGGGGGGGGGTGGACGGAGCCGAGGGGGGGGGTGGACGGAGCCGAGGGGGGGGGGGGGGCTCGAGGCATATTGGTGAGTTGCCATTTATCTACATTGGTGGTGGTAGGTGGTGGTAGGTGGTGGTTGTGGTGGTTGTGGTAGTAGGTGGTATTGATTGTGATAGTCGGTAGTGGTAGGCGGTGGTAGTGGTAGGTGGCATTGGTTGCTGCCACCGAACGTCAGAACTCAGTCAAGCTCACGTCAACCCTCACTGAGCACATAATAGCTCAGACTGCAGCAAGTCAAGTGGATACGACAAAACGACAGCACACCCAAAGTGATAAACTGCAAAAACTGTTGCAGCAATTGCCAGAGAACTTGAAAAAAAGTAGCTATAGTGCAGGAGGTGGTCGCCTCTAACTGGCTAACAACATTACCGATAAGGGAAAATGGTTTCACTTTTAATAAACAAGAATTTACAGATGCCAATGCTGTAAGGTACGGTATGCCAGTAGAAGGTTTGCCCTCCCAATGCGTGTGTGGCTCATCTTCTGACATAGATCACGCCATGGTGTGCAAGAAAGGGGGCTTCGTATGCATGAGGCATGACGAAGTAAAGGATCTCACAGCAAATATGTTGAAGGAAATCTGTCATGATGTCAGGGTAGAACCGACCCTCCTTCCATGGACGGAGAGAATTTCCATCACAGGACTTCAAACACATCCAACGAAGCCCGTGTTGACGTCAGTGCTCGAAGATTCTGGACGCGGGGACAGCGAGCCTTCTTTGACATAATGATTTTCGATCCTATGGCCGCATGTCACCGTAACCTAGTTCTCGATGCTGCACACAGGAGGAACGAGAATGACAAGATCAGGACATATGGGGAGAGAATTCTGAATGTTTATCAGGGCAGTGGGCAGCTTCACTCCTCTTGTCTTCACAACCTCTGGTGGGATGGGACCAATTGCAAGATGTTTCTATGCCAGACTCGCGGAGGTGATCTCCGAACAGAAGCAGCAGCCCAGAAGTTACGTTACAGCCTGGTTGAGATGTCGACTGTCCTTCGCTCTGCTTATGTCTGCTTTACTTTGCCTCGGGGAAACGAGATCTTCGGCCCCAAAGCCGATAAAGGCCACAGACATTGACTATGAGGCAACAGTCACTGAATACCGCATAAATCTGCGGCTCAACTAACTCAACACAGCTATTTTTGTATTTGGATATTTAATTTTAAGGAAATGAAATGGCGGCGAAGGTGTGGCTATTGAGAGAGGCTGGAGGCCACGTTTAAAAAAGGTGGTATTGGTTGGGATGGTAGGTAGTGGTGGTGATTGTGGCAGTGGTGGTAGGTGGGGGTGGGTGGTAGGTGGTGGTGGTGGTGTTGGTGGTGGTGGGTGGTGATGGTGATGGTGGTGGTGGTGGTGGTGGGTGGTGGGTGGTGGTGGGTGGGGGGGGTGGTGGTGGTGGGTGGTGATATTGGGTAATAGTGGTGGTAGTAAAGGGAAAATTTAATTTAACCTATAGTTTTTTTAATAAGATTTATAAACATTAGATTATTTCTCTCATTTCTGTCACAGTTACATACCGATGGTGTTATCGCTGGAGATAATTTCTGGTATTTAGGTGATTATTTATATTATCATTGCTGAACTAATGTGAACTTAAAGAACAATTTCAGAGAAGAACATCGAGATATGCATGATCTCTCTCTCTCTCTCTCTCTCTCTCTCTCTCTCTCTCTCTCTCTCTCTCCCCTTCACCAAACAGAGATATTTGCTCACTGCTTCTCAGACATATGTGCCGCAGGTCTATCGTTGTCCAGACATACAGCACCGTATATAAGGCTTAGTACACAAGGTAGGATTAAAGTGACTCCCAGTTTGTACTAGTTCATGGGTATTGGTCAGAGGAGGAGGAGAGGAGAAGAGAAGGAGGTGAAAGAGGAGAGAAGAAGGATGGGGAGGGGGGCGAGGAGGAGGAAGAAGAGAAGGAGGAAGAAGGAGGAGGATGATGGGGAGAAAGAGGAGGAGGATGGGGAGGTGGAAGAAGAGGGACAGTAGGAGTAAGAGGAACAGTAGGAGGTTAGAGGAAAAGGAGGAGGAGTAGGAACAGGAAGAGTAGGAGAAACGGGAGGAAGATGAAAAAGAGAAAGAAGAACAGTAGGAGGAGGAAGAGAAGGACGAGTGAGAGGGAATAACAGGAGGAAGGAGAAGGAGGAAGAAGGAGAAAGAAGAAGAGAAAGAGGAGGAATAGGAGGAAGAGTAAGAGAGGGGGGGGGGGCACCTAACTGGACATTACAGAGTCCATTGGTTGTTCACTACTGCTATGGGAACTGACGTGTGTAGAGGGGGGGGCGGTAGTGTAGAGGGGGGCGGTAGTGTAGAGGGGGGACGGTAGTGTAGAGGGGGGCGGTAGTGTAGAGGGGGGCGGTAGTGTAGACGGGGGCGGTAGTGTAGAGGGGGGGGTGGTAGTGTAGAGGGGTGGGCGGTAGTGTAGAGGGGTGGGCGGTAGTGTAGAGGGGTGGGCGGTAATGTAGAGGGGGGGCGGTAGTGTAGAGGGGGGGGGGCGGTAATTATGTGTTGATGAGAGATAGAATAACTTAAGTCGCTTCCACAATAAAATTATTAACATGTCACTAAATAAACCACATATAAAAACGACCAAAACAAAACCGACCAACATTTACAACAAAACGAACCCAAATTAACAAAACCGACCAACATTTACAACAAAACGAACCCAAACCAAACCGACCCGACGTTATCATTCGGACCTAAGCCTTTGGACACACACAGGATGATAAAAATGACAGCTACAATCATACCTTATCATCAGGACTCAATAAATACGGCTTTGAAGTGTTGTGCCAGCGAGTCTATTAAAGGGAATCTGCTGCATGAGAGAGTGACTGTCGCATACATCAACCAATTTAAGAGTCGGAACTGTCACCTATGTTTCTCAAGGGTTAGATGTCTCAGTGGCTGCAACAGAGTAATATGATTGGTGGGTAGGGTGGGTTGGGTGGGTGGGTTAGGTGGGTTGGGTGGGCTGGATGGGACAAAAGAGAATATCCAAAACAATCTGGGATTATTCTCCACACAACAACGAACAAAACAAAAAAAAAACAAATACATTTCAATCGAGTATAACAAAACACAAGTCATGGGGATGTATTTTCAGGTTAATTATTGAATCGTTGGCAGCTTGTATTAACGAGCGGCTGGGTAATTGATACAAGCTTAGCGATATATCGTTTTAACAATTATTACATCAACTGTTCCTGGGAAATATATTGATGGGAGGAATTATCATCGTTATAAGTTATATTAAAGTCAGGTATGTGATATGTAAGTTAATTATTTATATGTAGTTATATATGTTATGATATAGTATACAAGGGGTGATTATATAGTCGATAGTGACGATCATACAGCATACGAGAGAGAGAGAGAGAGAGAGAGAGAGAGAGAGAGAGAGTGAGTTGACTGAAGATGAAGGGGTAAGGGAGGAATGAAGTGCAGGAGGAGGAGGAGGAGGACAAAGAGGACGAGGAGGAGGAGGAGGAAGAAGGAGAGGAAGAAGAGGAGGAGGTAGGGCAGCTGGCGGACCCAAAACTTACTGACCACTTCATCGTCACGAAACAAATAAACTGAGCTTGGACAAGTTACTTTTTGTCTGCTGTTAACATTGCCTCGCCCGTCTTTCCTCCTCTCTCTCCTCCTCTTCCTTCTATCTCTCCTCCTTCTTTTTCTCCACTTCCTCCTCCTCCTCCTTCTCCCGCTGGTGATCTAGTTTTGCATCGACCTAAGAGTGAGTTATTTCCTGCCTCTTATATGGATAAGTTGTTTTGCTGTCGTGATGGAAAGATGGATCCTGTGAAGCCGCTTAAGCAGTGTTTGTTTATTATTATTATTATTATTATTAGTATTATTGTACGGATATTAAGAGCACCTGTGACATTAAATCCCTAAAGAGGAAACATCACCCCAAATATTTTTCATCTCACTGTGGCCATGCATGGACAACCAATCATGGCCACATCCTAAATAACCATGGCCATATAACCCTCCCAAATCCTTACCAACAGACACCGTGCCCTTGTTAGAAAAAGGTTGAGTTCTCTGGCCGTATCTCTCTCCTTCGTACGTCACCCCAGGTAGCCCCTCTGTGATACCTGTACACCTGACACCTCTACTTGTCAGGTGTAATGTTCTGTATAATCAACCAGTTGTGTGTTGTGGTCTTGTCTTTCAGTGTGTCTTAATCTGCTTATTATTCCAACTTTTGTTTCCTATTTTTCGTTATTTCAGATTTTGAAGATTTGTTTTACATACATACATACATACATACATATACATACATACATACATACATACATATACATACATACAACCAAGCTATCATCATCTTCGTTCTTTATCAATTTCTTTATTATTTCTTTACCTTCTTTAGATATTAACCTTATTTTTGTTGTATATTAATTTATAATCATTTAGCCTTGATGTCTTTCTCTATGTTAATCTAAATTCTTTCTCACTTAAATTTATTCTCTCTCTCTCTCTCTTTCTCTCTCTCTCTCTCTCTCATCCGTTTCTAAGTGAGAGAGAGAGAGAGAGAGAGAGATTTAATGACAGGTAAGGTTAGTTTAGGTTAGGTTCGATTCGGTTAGGTTAGGTTAGCGTGACGTAACGGTGAAGGGTAAAATCTCCACACACCCGTATACCTTAAGCCTCCTCCGTCCACCGCCCGGGGCAAGTCAACAAACTAGAAAGTGTTAGGCCACTTAAGCACACACCTGGGACCACTTAAGAGCCGTGACTGAAGGCCGGAATGACCCAATCAGAACTCCGGAAGGTTGAAACGCCAACATTGTGATTGGTTGGGGAGTTTGAATTGTTTCCCCGGTAAAAGTGTCACGGATCCGTCTGGAACCAAACGACCTAGTTACAAATTGCTGCGTCTCGGAATGTCGCAAAGCCGGATTTTTTTTCATTTCGCGTATCTGTGGCAATTTGCAGCCCGGCACTTCTGGGAGTCGTGTACCGGCAAATTGTTAAAAATACTTGGGAATTTTTTTTTTCTACCCCTCAAACCATATTCTTATCTGTATCGAAAAAGGTACCTAACTTTACAGATGAGGAAATGAAGGCGGTCGAGTTCATTGGTATGAGGCCTAACCTAACCTAACCAAACCTAACCTAACCTAACCTAACCTAACCTAACCACTATGCAACACGACATCAACAAGGAAATAATTATTACCACTACACCACATGACCGTCTCGCACTAAAACAAACACAAGATTAATTAAATTACACCCCGAGTTAAAACGTAGAGTCTTAGGTCTCATCACCGTCTTTAATTAATCCGTGCCAGGAAACGTCCCCAGGGTAGAGAGACTAACAACTTGTGTCGCAAGGTTTCATCACTACCTAACTTAAAACAACCTACCTGCAGTCTCTCTCTCTCTCTCTCTCTCTCTCTCTCTCTCTCTCTCTCTCCGGCAGATTGTCTGTGTAAATATCTCTGGTTAATTCTTCATCAATCACTCTCTATTTACTTTTAACCTAACCTGACCTGACCTGACCTAACCTGACCTAACCTAACCTGACCTGACCTGACCTAACCTGACCTAACCTGACCTGACCTGACCTGACCTAACCTAACCTAACCTAACCTGTACGAGCCCACAATGTCAAAGACCAGCTTGAAAAAACGGGTCCAGACTCAACGAACAAACCCAACCATAACGAACGAACCCAACCATAACGAACAAACCCAACCTATAAAAACGAACCCAGATTCAACAAGCGAACCCAACTTATACAAACGAACCCGACCATAACGAACGAACCCAACCATAACGAACAAACCCAACCTATAAAAACGAACCCAGATTCAACAAACGAACCCAACCTTACCAAGCGAACCCAGCGGCTCTTTTCACATAACCTATCACACAGTTGACATAATTTGTATCTTTCCAATGCAAACCTTGATGATTATTTTATCTGAGGGTAATAGAGACATATCGGTTTCCTTTTCCTGTTATAAATTCTGTTTGTTAATATTTTTGAATTACGTTTTATCTGTTGGGTAAAAGATCTTGACTATAGAGATGTTTAGTTAGTGGTTTTTATATGGTCATTCATTGTTATTTTCTTCTTTATCTCTGTTTCTCTCTCTCTCTCTCTCTCTCTCTCTCTCTCTCTCTCTCACACTCCATTAGTTTGCAATTTTCTTTTTCATCTTTCTATCTTCTACACTCTTACTATGCAAAGCTTTCTCAACCTCAATCATCATATTTCTCCCATTTCCTCCATTCTTCTATATTTCTCCATTTTCCCTCTTTTCGTTCTATTTTCCCTATTCCCCCATTCACTTATTTTTGTATTTTCCCCATTTTCTCTTCTTCGTTATTTATTTTCTCTTTCTCTCTTCTTTGTCTCTCCATTCAGTATCATTTCCTTCTTTATTTCTGTTTTATTCTTTCATTCTTCTTATTCCTATTTATTCGCTGTGTTTATTTCATTCTTTAAGTCTCTACTTTATCTCGTTTTTTCTTTATTCCTTTAATTTCACTCTTCTCTTCTTTCATTATATTTCTCAATACACGACAATTCATCATCATTAATCATCATCATCATCATCATCACCAATCACCATCACCATCAATCATCATCATTATCCATAATTCTTCCCAATTCCTTCCTCATCATCCCCTCCTATTCCCCCTTCCCCTTCTTTCCTTCCACCTTCCCTTCTCTCTACTTTTTCCTCCTCCTCCTCCCCTTCCTTATCCTCTCCCCTTCCTTTCCTCCCCTCCCCCTACCTCCTCCTTCCCTTCCCCTCCCTCTACTACAATAGGTACGGCTAAAACTACATCTACTAATCACGACAACAACCGCTACCAACACCACAACCCCTCCTCCCCACCCAACCACCCCCTACCCCACCCCCATACAATCCCCCCCACCGCCACTACAGGTTTTATTAAACGCGATAAACCAGACTGAGGTAGTTTGAGTGCATAATTACCACGTTATATCTTGAGAACGACGTACCAAGGGGCCAATATTACGGCGCTCTAGAATCTCCCAACACCGAGAAATTTTCAGTGGTAGGAAGTGGCCAGTTTCCCATGGTCCAGATTCACCAAGATTTGACCATTAAATTTGTACCGTGGCTGTGTGTGTGGGGGGGGGGGGGGGGGGGGAGATGGTGGTTACATGCATGTATCCAACTGTTTAACGTGTGGTGCAATTTGTGGATCACCTAAAGTTTAGTTAATCCAGGGGTTAATATATTTTTTTTTTACCATTATGACAACGACTCTGATTTTAAGTTAACCTAATGTTAATCTAATCTAACTTAACCTATCGAAGCCTTACCTGATTTAGCCTGTCATAATCTAACATAATCTAACCCAATTAAATTATCCCCCCCTCCCCGCTCCCCAAGGTAGTTAGAGGTGTTTAATCAACAGGTGAAATTAGCTTGAAGGGGATAATCTCCAGGTGATGACACACACACACATCTAACTTCCAAAATGATGTCAATATTACCTTAAAACTCTAACATAAGTGTATCACCTTATCGTTAAAAACAAAAGCACCTTAAGTACCTTGGAGACTCTTAAGATTCCCGGATTTTCAATGTATCGTAAATCAAATAGTTCACGTTAATGGGAGGATAAAAATGAACGCATCTCTTTACGATAGAATCTCGGTCCGATTGACACCTCCATTCTCAGCCTCTGTTTGTGCATCGGAGCTTAAGTGAGTCAGCTGTGTGCAACCCCGCGGCGAGACCTTCCGAGGCTTTTGGTGGGACTTTGGTCTATGGGAGTTAATGGAAGCCTCCCTGACGCCTATTACAGAGGGGTTAATGGAAGCCTCCCTGACGCCTATTACAGAGGGGTTAATGGAAGCCTCCCTGACGCCTATTACAGAGGGGTTAATGGAAGCCTCCCTGACGCCTATTACAGAGGGGTTAATGGAAGCCTCCCTGACGCCTATTACTGAGGGGTTAATGGAAGCCTCCCTGACGCCTATTACTGAGGGGTTAATGGAAGCCTCCCTGACGCCTATTACAGAGGGGTTACAGGGGTTAATGGAAGCCTCCCTGACGCCTATTACAGAGGGGTTAATGGAAGCCTCCCTGACGCCTATTACAGAGGAGTTAATGGAAGCCTCCCTGACGCCTATTACAGAGAGGTTAATGGAAGCCTCCCTGGCCTATTACAGAGGGGTTAATGGAAGCCTCCCTGACGCCTATTACAGAGGGGTTAATGGAAGCCTCCCTGACGCCTATTACAGAGGGGTTAATGGAAGCCTCCCTGACGCCTATTACAGAGGGGTTAATGGAAGCCTCCCTGACGCCTATTACAGAGATGTTGCAGCTTACGTTATCATTTATTAGAAATTAAGTGGGAAAATTACGTTCTAGCGGTCAATATCCCTTCCTCCCCTCTCTCACAATCTTAAGGTAAAATACACATCATATCGCCTCATTAATCAAGTAATATTAAAAATACAACATCAATTCCTTTAAGGTACTAGCACATTGTATACTAGACCTTCCGTATATAAGAAAGCATTATAACCACCACTTCACTCGACAGCCTTCACTTCCTCAACTGTAAAATCAGGTGTCAATTTACAGCAGGGTGGACTAGGGGTTGAACTCAGCATCTTGAAATACTATAAGCGCGTTTGATCGATTTTCCTCAGTAGAAAAGGACTCGCCACGCTACCAACACCCCGAGACGCTGAGACATATGGCTGAGTCAGTCATACTCAGACAGGGTATATTACTACTATATTACTACTATTACGACTAAACCATCTATTAATAATGCCCTCGTGAAGGTGTATGAGTGCGTGTGAGGGTGTATGAGTGCGTGTGAGGGTGTATGAGTGCGTGTGAGGGTGTATGAGGGTGTGTGAGTATGTGTGAGTGTGTATGAGGCAGGAACGACCCAGGCGTCACTGACCACACCAGACCCAGCAACCTCCCCTCCCCCCCCCAAAAAAAAAAAAAAAATTCTCTCAACTTTCCCAATAAAGGTCAGGGAAGGTCACTCCTCCATCCTCACTAACTCTACGATTTTCCCTCCAACCCGCTACCTTAAATCTTTCCTACATTCTTTCTTCTTCTTCCCACTTCTTCTTTCCCCCCTCCCTCTTCTATTTCCTTTTCCTCCACCTTCAATCCCTCCGCCAACCACTACCTTCATTCCTTCCTCTATTCGTCTTCCCCCTACTCTCCCTCTCTCACGTCTTCCCCCTTTTCCCTTATCCACAACCCCCTTCCTTTCTCCCCCTTCCCAAGCTTCCGCCTCGAGAAAACAATTGGAAGAGTTTCGGCGTTTGTGTCATAAGGCGGGTTTTACCTCTATAACTCTCACACAAACTTGGTCGATCAACTTGGCTGTGACGGAGTAAGACCCAAGGCTGCCGCAGACGCTTTCTCACTCACTCTATGTAAATAAAGGTTACCTAAGTCTTGTACAACGGGGACGACTTCTGTATGAGGGTTGATGATCATTTAATATTTTGATTTTCTTTGATTTTCAGTTATATTGATCAAGAGTAACTTATTTCATGTGGATTAACTGGTTTTCCCAGGTTATTTCAAAGGAACCTAACCTAACCTAACCTAATCTAACCTAACCTAACCTTATCACCGTCCCCAGGAAGGGTTAAGGTGGGTGATTGTCAGAAGAATTACTCTAGGGGAGATAATCTTCAGGTTAGGTTAGGTTAGGGTGTTTAATCACATGATATAACCTGGGAGGCTTAGGTCAGGTTAGGTTGGGTTAGGTTAGCATTAGGTTAGGTTATCGTGAAGATGTTTAATAATCACGTGAAATAATTTAAAGGGTCGAATCTTCAGGTAATCCCAAATTTTATGCAAATGGGTCACTAATTTCAGTTTCTGTCTTGAACACTTTTTCCCCTTGGCTCATGTCTAAGTCTTCGTCGCTTTCCTTGATGAACTTTATTGTATTATTCTTTGAGACGTAAACTTCATCTTCTTTCCTGCCGTCTCCTCCACACTTTCACGTTTTCCTCACGCTTGTTTTTTTCAACGCCGTCAGGAAAGTTGTTTGTCGGGAAGGAGTTGAGTGTTATGAAACATTATCTTCCTGAAGCCTTACGAGGGAAAATGGTGAGCCTGATGTTGATGTTATAATGTATTACTGTGCTTCAACAACTAAGGTCCTGATGTTGATGTTATAATGTATTACTGTGCTTCAACAACTAAGGTCTTGATGTTGATGTTATAATGTATTACTGTGCTTCAACAACTAAGGTCTTGATGTTGATGTCATAATGTATTACTGTGCTTCAACAACTAAGGTCTTGATGTTGATGTCATAATGTATTACTGTGCTTCAACAACTAAGGTCTTGATGTTGATGTTATAATGTATTACTGTGCTTCAACAACTAAGGTCTTGATGTTGATGTTATAATGTATTACTGTGCTTCAACAACTAAGGTCTTGATGTTGATGTTATAATGTATTACTGTGCTTCAACAACTAAGGTCTTGATGTTGATGTTATAATGTATTACTGTGCTTCAACAACTAAGGTCTTTAAACTAGTATTTTGTATAAGTAAATAAACTTTTAATCAACTGTTAAAAGCTAAGAGAGATAAATATCACGATAAACTGCCTTGATATACTAAGTTAACCAGCGATTAAATAAATACCAATAAATTAAATCATTCCATAAAATTACACAGAAATGAATAAAATCAACAAAATCGAGATACTAAATAATAATTATGTCGTAATATAAATTGATGTAAATGCTATTAATATCATAAATAGAACAAGAGGTAATTAATGATGGTAATGAGGTGATTATGAAAGGATCAATGACTACAGTTAAGTGTCTGAGTTTACTTCATGTTGTGGGTGAGTTGTCACAGCCTGAGTGACGGTGAACTGAAGTATAATGAACTGCAGGCCCAAGACTCAACCTCCCATAAGACTGTCTACAGCACATGACAACTTATACTCCGTCAACTGTACCTTACTGTTCACCGATAAACGGAGTATGGAATTAGTTTTTTTACCCCAGATGGAAATTATCCTTATTTTCCTAAATCTGCCTGATGGTGGGGATCTTCACAAAGAGAGGAAGGCTAACCTTGTCAAACGCCTCGAGGAAGATTTCCAAGCCAATGCCTGAGAAGCAGCCTCCCTCCCTAGTTACCCAAGACTCTGTTTTCGTGACACAAATCTTAAAACTCTGGGACCAGCAGCAAGACCCCAGAATATATTTTTACATTATCGTCAGTCGTCGGGTAAAAATCGGCCTCGACACAGGAGTCTCGCGTACAGATTGTGTCAGACGGAGGCAAACAAGGTTACATGAGAACCTCCACACGAGAGACGACAGGATCATGGAGGCGCCTTAAAGTGTATTTTATGTGCGTCGTACCCGAGCCTTCAGACATATGTTGTGTGTGTTGATAAGAACAAGTCTCACCCGTCCACTTTCCCATCGCAGTACTGTACAGTATATATTCCTTACTGTCAGTGGTCCAGGCAGTCGGAGGCGCACGTAAACTACAAAATTTTCTCCCCAGTTTAAATGAGTGCCAAAAAAACCCAACAACCAAAGAGTTTCCCGTCTTATGGTAAACAATTAGCCTTGGATAATACGTACGACAATCCCACTCGTGATACACACATTCATAAAACTGACGACATGAATGTAAATCGTATAGCAGACAGTGGGACGGCTGGTGGCGATACGGTACGATGGGACGAGATGCTATCAGTGATGTATGGCACAGTTTGTTTACCAGGCGGACATAAACAACTAGTGGCTCCCCCTACAGTAGCGACTAAACCCTAACTCAGTTGTATATTGAGCTGGTCATATCCCAACAAGCTTAAACTGAGTCTTATTAAGGCAGGTGACATCTGAACAAGCTTGAATGAGTCTTATTAGTAGAGCAAGTGACATCTGAACAAGCTTGAATGAGTCTTATTAAAGCAGGTGACATCTGAACAAGCTTGAATGAGTCTTATTAAAGCAGGTGACATCTGATCAAGCTTAAACTTACTCTTATTGGGACAGGTAACATGTGATATAAACTTAACTCCGATTTAATATGACAGATCACACCTTAATCCCAGTTCTGTAGGGAGCAGGACAGAGTCAGAGCTGGACACGGGTAAAAATAACTGACTGTCTGTGTGTCTGTCTGTCTGTCTGTCTGTGTCTGTCTCTCTTATACAGACACACTTGTGGTTATCATCAACTCGACCCTGTTTTAATGTACAATATCTGTCAATAGCAAACAGGTTACACAGTGCCAAACTACATAATTATAACTATTAAAATAAAACAACTTTTCCATAAACAATTTACTGGCATTATTTCTTTCCTACCACAACCATTCATTAGCAACAAATAATAATTACTTTCATTAAATCATAAAATAATAATAATTACTTTCATTAAAACATATCTTTCATAAATGTAAAAGTTTTATTCACTCGTTAATTGTACAAAAAAATATTGCTATAAAATCCTTCTTTAATTTACGAGTTGAATAATGTATGTTGTATGAAATTTGCTATATATTTTCCGCTTTTATTTTCCCCCGAATCTTTTTATCCTTTGAGATCATGAATGCGCAGTTGGTAGTTCTTCTCTGCAGTTCACCTTTGAAGCAATAAACCCAATATTTACAGGTATGCTCAGTTGCTCACCTTAGGGCAAATTTGGAAACCTATTCAAGACGTCTAGAGCAGAATTGGGGATGATATTGTGAAGTAACACGACTCTCAGTGATTTGGAAGTCGAATTTTTTCTCATAATATGTAACGTAACTCGTGTTGTACTCATTACTGGTGACGTAACTCGTAATATTTTCATTACTGGTGACGTAACTCGTATTATCCTCATAACTAGTGACGTAACACGTAACTAATGATGTAACTAATGACGTAACTGATGACGTAACTGGTGAGGGGAACCTTGTGACGTAACTAATGACGTAACTTGACTTAAAATGATTTTAAAGACGACGGGAAATAAACAGACCTTCGTAATAACACCGAGTCTTAACGTAAACAGAGTCTTAACGTCAACAGAGTCTTAACATAAACACTCTTAACGTAAACAGGGTCTTAACGTAAACAGAGTCTTAACGTAAACAGGGTCTTAACGTAAACAGGGTCTTAACGTAAACAGAGTCTTAACGTAAACAGAGTCTTAACGTAAACAGGGTCTTAACGTAAACAGAGTCTTAACGTAAACAGAGTCTTAACGTAAACACTCTTAACGTAAACACTCTTAACGTAAACAGAGTCTTAACGTAAACAGAGTCTTAACGTAAACAGAGTCTTAACGTAAACAGAGTCTTAACGTAAACAGAGTCTTAACGTAAACAGAGTCTTCCTTATTGTAATAGTGAATCTAGACTATGTTAATAAGGATTTTCAGGAGGTCTCGTCTCCACCACCTCCTTCAGGCGGTTATTTATGCCTCCTTCGGGCTGGTTGAGAGAGAGAGAGAGTCAAAATTTGTGTACCTGAAAAATTTTACGAACGTCTCTAATTATCACCATATTTGTTTTGCGTATGAGGGTAAGTACTGTAGGTGCACATGATTATAACACACACACATACAGACACTCAGACACACACACACACACACACACACACAACTTCAATAAATTCTCGTCACGGTAACCCCATCCGGTATTTCATTAACGCTTATACCACCAGGGTAAATGCTCTTTCGTCAGTGACAGTGTAATGTAATAAAACATCAACAAACCCGCGGGGAATAACAGAAATATACAGGAAGTTTATGTGATTTGTTGTGTTATTTCGCGTTATTGTGAACATTTGTATTAGTTAAGTTGTTGTATTTGTTGAGTTTGTTGAGATGATGTTGCGTGGAGAGCTGATTCATACCTTTATATAATCTGATTACATTATTTAGGGTATTTAATTCTTTCTCTTAACTACGTAATTAGTGTTTGGATGTTTTTAATCATCTAATTACGTTTTATTTCTGTTTTGTTTAATTTGATTATAATTGGTGAGTCGAGAAATAACATAAGTAAATCGAATATTATATGTGTTTCCTTCAGTTACCCTGTATAAGAAGAACCGTTCTTCTTCTTCTTCTTCTTCTTCTTCTTCTTCTTCTTCCCGTTCATATTATTTTCTTCCTCCTTCGTCCTCTCCTTCTTCCTTTCCTCCTCCTCCTCCTTCTTTGTCTCCTTTCTCTTCCTTACTCTCCGTTTTTCTTCTCCTCCGTTTAATCTTCTCCTTGTCTTCTTCCCGGTCTCCTTCCTCCTCCTCCTTACCCACTAACCAGCCCTCCCTCGTCTCTTTCTTACTCTTTCTCTTCCTCTTTCTTATTCTCCCCTTCCTCCTCATCCTTCTTTTTCTATCTCTCCCCTCTCCCTCTTCCTCCTCTCCTTCCTCCTCCTCTACCTATTTCTCCCCTCGTTCTCCTCTTGCCTACCAACCCTCCCTCGTTCACTCTTGTTACCTCCTCTTTCCCCTCCTCTCCTTACCTCCTTTTTCCCCTTCTCCTTCTTCCTCCTCCTCCTCCTCCTCGTGCCACAGCCCTTCAGGTAGCACACACTAGGTAACGACACCCTTAAACTGGTCGCCAAGTTGCCTGCTGTAAATATTATGTGAGCCCAAACCACCAAACTCTACCTTTTATTTTGTTTTTACCTGCGTTTTAAGTTATTGATATAAACTACAGTGTTTTTTAACCACGATTTTTCTTAGTGTGTGTGTGTGTGTGTGTGTGTGTGTGTGTGTGTGTGTGTGTGTGTTATTCTCAGTTCATTGCAATGCAGAGGAGAGAAATTAATCTACAAGGTGGTAATAATTTAGTTCAGGTATGATTCTTAACAAGTGATATGAGATCTTCTTAATTATTACCTGTGCAATTATCATCATCATCATCATCATCATCATTATCATCATCATCGTTATTGTTGATACGTGAGGTTGCCACTAGAGCCAACAACCCAACGACAACATGGGTGAACCTCCAACCTACCACAACCACCCCCCTACCACTACCTCCCTCCTCTCCCTCATACCTCACCTTCAACTGTTAGTCAACATCCACCTCCCTCCTTCCCCTCCTCTCCTATCCCTCCTTCCCTTCCCTTCCCTTCCCTTCTCCTCCTCTCCTCTCCCTTCCCAGGTTTTATCACCGTCCTTCCTCTTCATCTCTTTTTCATCCCCTTGTTTACTTCCTTCCCATCTTTCCCATATATCATTACGCTCTCGTCTACTGTTATTTGTTTCTCGCCACCTACAGGGATCGTACTAAGGGCGTCACCAAGGGCGTCACCAAGGGCTGGACTCACCTCACTCCCAGACGCCTTGGAGGGATATCCTACTGGTTCCAAGAATCGGTGTGTGTGTGTGTGTGTGTGTGTGTGTGTCGGAATTTGCATCACAGAAGTTGTTTTCCTACGTAGAAAAATGTAGAAAACGAGAGAGAGAGAGAGAGAGAGAGAGAGAGAGAGAGAGAGAGAGAGAGAGAGAGAGAGAGAGAGAGCTGTAAAATCTAATAACTCTTGTTCTACCATTTGATACCTTTTATTATTTTATCCATCACTGCCCAGGTTATAGTACTTTATAACTTAAGTTAGTATGTATGTCCGCAGAGGGAAGGTATATTTTTAAGACCAAATGGACTATTGTCAGGGCCGTGGTTTTGAAGAAGAAAGTTACTCAGTGTAAGTTAGTATCTTCCTTGAGTGCAATCCACGTTTTTTTTTGTATTATTTTGTATTTTTGATCGTATTTTTTCATTATACATTATGCAAAACGTCAATAATAATTTTACTCCTATAATGACCGTGTTAAATTATACAAAACATCGTAAAGAATCTGAACCAAAAATAATCTGTTCACTCTGTTCTCTCATGGTCTCATAAAACATTATTTTCTTCTCCCAGCTCGTCAATGTCTCACTATACGACCACAATTCCTTCTTCTTCTCCTCCCAGCTCGTCAATGTCTCACTATACAACCACAATTCTCTCTTCTTCTCCTCCCAGCTCGTCAATGTCTCACTATACGACCACAATTCTCTCTTCTTCTCCTCCCAGCTCGTCAATGTCTCACTATACGACCATAATTCTCTCTTCTTCTCCCAGCTCGTCAATGTCTCACTCTAACCACAATTCTCTCTTCTTCTCCTCCCAGCTCGTCAATGTCTCACTATACGACCACAATTCTCTCTTCTTCTCCTCCCAGCTCGTCAATGTCTCACTATACGACCACAATTCTCTCTTCTTCTCCTCCCAGCTCGTCAATGTCTCACTATACGACCACAATTCTCCCTTCTTCTCCTCCCAGCTCGTCAATGTCTCACTATACGACCACAATTCTCTCTTCTTCTCCTCCCAGCTCGTCAATGTCTCACTATACGACCTCAGATTACTTCTCCCGTGCAATTTCACTTCCCCACTTTGGGCCAATTTGTGTTTCTATTTAACTTGTACCAGTGTGATCACTTGAGTCCAGAGTCCCCGACAAACTTCACCTCACCTCTCTCCTCTCCCCCCTTAAACAATGTTAGTATGATTGCATTCTCAAAGTCTTCCTTCCACTGCCAGAAGGACTTGTGATTCATTCTTCTGACTGTCTTGCCTATCTTGATGTGTTTGTCTGTCTATTTGTCTGTCGTTTTTATGCTTGGGGTTATGTACTGTACTCATGTGTGTCTGTATGTTTTCTTCAGTGTCTGTTTTTTTGTTTATCTGTGCTATACGTTATCTCTGTCTCTCTCTCTATCTCTCTCTCTCTCTCTCCTTTAACCCTATAACTCCCTTTACAAATTTCTCTTTCTCTCTATCTTTCTCACCCTTCCATTATTTTTTTTTTTCACTTTTACCTTCGTCGCCTTCCATTTCCCCTTCCAAACTTTTCCTTTTTAATCACCGTAGTCCCTTCCATCCCTTCTCTTCCTCCCTTCCCTTCATAACACCACGCCACACTTCACCACCTCCAACACAAACCTCACCTTACCCACCACCACCACCACCACTTCCCTCACCGTCTGGGCTAATCCCTGACAATATTTCCTCTACGGGTCGAGTCTAAAGTCCAGATTCTCAGCGTTTTCTTTACTATGTTTTAACACTTAATAAAAAGCCCCCAGTAAAAAAAGTATATAAATACACTTAAGTTACGATAATTCTTGCCATTTTAAGTGAAGCACTTAGATAAATGAACCACTTAGATCGGGAATACGATACCTTTAAGTGAAGCAATTATCTGAGTTCCCATAAATGAAATGAACCAATTAAATAAGGTTTTAATGGCGTAACTGACCAAGTTATAGGGTTCGAATAACTTAAAGGAGTAACTTAGTCGGATTCTCGAACCTTAAGTGAACCAGCGAGAGAGGTTTATGGTTGGATGGTTCTCGTATAAGAGAGGAAATTCATCTTTCGACCGAGACACTGTGAGGTTTCCGGCCACCACAACCTCCAGAGAGACTAAGGGGTTTCCGGCCACCACAACCTCCAGAGAGACTAAGGGGTTTTCGGCCACCACAACCTCCATGGAGACTAAGGGGTTTTCGGCCACCACAACCTCCATAGAGACTAAGGGGTTTTCGGCCACCACAACCTCCATAGAGACTAAGGGGGTTTCCGGCCACCACAACCTCCAGAGAGACTAAGGGGTTTCCGGCTACCACAACCTCCATAGAGACTAAGGGGTTTCCGGCTACCACAACCTCCATAGAGACTAAGGGGTTTCCGGCCACCACAACCTCCAGAGAGACTAAGGGGTTTCCGGCTACCACAACCTCCAGAGAGACTGTGAGGTTTCCGGCCACCACAACCTCCAGAGAGACTAAGGGGGTTTCCGGCCACCACAACCTCCATAGAGATTAAGGGGTTTACCGGCTACCACAACCTCCAGAGAGACTGTGAGGTTGCCGGCCACCACAACCTCCAGAGAGACTGTGAGGTTTCCGGCCACCACAACCTCCAGAGAGACTAAGGGGTTTCCGGCCACCACAACCTCCATAGAGACTAAGGGGGTTTCCGGCCACCACAACCTCCAGAGAGACTAAGGGGTTTCCGGCTACCACAACCTCCATAGAGACTAAGGGGTTTCCGGCTACCACAACCTCCATAGAGACTAAGGGGTTTCCGGCCACCACAACCTCCAGAGAGACTAAGGGGTTTCCGGCTACCACAACCTCCAGAGAGACTGTGAGGTTTCCGGCCACCACAACCTCCAGAGAGACTAAGGGGGTTTCCGGCCACCACAACCTCCATAGAGATTAAGGGGTTTACCGGCTACCACAACCTCCAGAGAGACTGTGAGGTTGCCGGCCACCACAACCTCCAGAGAGACTGTGAGGTTTCCGGCCACCACAACCTCCAGAGAGACTAAGGGGTTTCCGGCCACCACAACCTCCAGACAGACTGTGAGGTTTCCGGCTACCACAACCTCCAGAGAGACTAAGGGGGTTCCGGCCACCACAACCTCCAGAGAGACTGTGAGGTTGCCGGCCACCACGACCTCCAGAGAGACTGTGAGGTTTCCGGCCACCACGACCTCCAGAGAGACTGTGAGGTTTTCGGCCACCACAACCTCCAGAGAGACTAAGGGGTTCCGGCCATCACAACCTCCAGAGAGACTAAGGGGTTTCCGGCCATCACAACCTCCAGAGAGACTGTGAGGTTTCCGGCCACCACAACCTCCATAGAGACTAAGGGGTTTCCGGCCACCACAACCTCCAGAGAGACTAAGGGGGTTTCCGACCACCACAACCTCCAGAGAGACTAAGGGGGTTTCCGACCACCACAACCTCCAGACAGACTGTGAGGTTTCCGGCCACCACAACCTCCAGAGAGACTAAGGGGGTTTCCGGCCACCACAACCTCCAGAGAGACTAAGGGGTTTCCAGCCACCACAACCTCCAGAGAGACTGTGAAGTTTCCAGCTACCACAACATCCAGAGAGACTAAGGGGGTTTCCGACCACCACAACCTCCAGACAGACTGTGAGGTTTCCGGCCACCACAACCTCCAGAGAGACTAAGGGGGTTTCCGGCCACCACAACCTCCGGAGAGACTAAGGGGTTTCCAGCCACCACAACCTCCAGAGAGACTGTGAAGTTTCCAGCTACCACAACATCCAGAGAGACTAAGGGGGTTTCCGGCCACCACAACCTCCATAGAGATTAAGGGGTTTCCGGCTACCACAACCTCCAGAGAGACTGTGAGGTTTCCGGCCACCACAACCTCCAGAGAGACTGTGAGGTTTTCGGCCACCACAACCTCCATAGAGACTAAGGGGTTCCGGCCATCACAACCTCCAGAGAGACTAAGGGGTTTCCGGCCATCACAACCTCCAGAGAGACTGTGAGGTTTCCGGCCACCACAACCTCCATAGAGACTAAGGGGTTCCGGCCATCACAACCTCCAGAGAGACTAAGGGGTTTCCGGCCACCACAACCTCCAGAGAGACTAAGGGGTTTCCGGCCATCACAACCTCCAGAGAGACTAAGGGGTTTCCAAGGCTTCCTTAACCCCCCCACCCCCCAACCCCCGAGAGGCCGTGAGGTTTCCGGCCACCACAACCTCCACCGGCACCAGGATATGACCGAGACAAGAGCATTGAGTCCTCTTTCGCTGGGACTAATGGAGCTTCAAATCCTATAAAATGCTTGGGAGAATGGAAAATTTTAGCGTGTTGAAGATCCGTCAGTTGCTTAAGGCCCTTACTCTTAGGTCTGTCTGTCTTACATTCTGTCTGTCTGTCTGTCTGTTATCATATTTCTTCTTTTTTTTTGGGGGGGGGGGGGTTGTGTATCTGTCAATCTTTCATTTTGTCTGTCTGTCTGTCTGTTTATTTATCAATCTTCTATTTTGTCTGTCTGTCAAAACTTTGTTGGGGGGGTTTGTGTATCTGTCAATTATTTTGTCTGTCTGTCTGTCAAAGTGTGTGATTAATATGATTAGTCAATTATTACAGAGTGTATTCCGGAGGTCAAGAACTCTCGTAAGCAAACAACCTCAACATGTATAAATATCCTCCAAATACAAACAACTTGAAACACATTTTTTTTTAATTTTTCACATGACAATTTGAAACGTGTTCTGCCCACTACAAACCCAACCCCAGTGAGAAAAAAATATAACCTTAGGATTTTAAAAGGATTTGTTCTACTAATTATAGATTATTTAACTTTATTTTTTTCTCCATTTCGTTTTTTTTTTTTTTCGTTTCTTTCACATTTATTATTTCTGCATTTTCTCTATTTTCATCTCCAATATTTATCGTTTTTCCCATTTTTGTTGTAACTTAAGGAATTTTAACAATTATTGCCACACTTTACAAAATCATCTCGGTGTTAAAATCGTAAACAAAATATATTTCCATTTCACATGTTTTAGTTCCTCCTACAATTCGGTTTCTTCCATTCGATTTCCACTTTGATTTTTAAGGCGTTCTGGTTATTACAGCTCCACGTGGAAGAAAGAAGACATAACTCAACTTGGACAGACGTGAAGCCATATGGTTAGATATACTCAATGGCGTCTACCTGGTTATGAGGCCCAGTTGTCATGGTTCAAGGGATATGGTGTTCAGAGGGCGGAAGAATAATTATTATTATTATTATTATTATTATTATTATTATTATTATTATTATTATTATTATTTTCTTTTGTTATTGTAAGTAGAAGAAGTCGTAGCTAATATTATTAATTGTATTTCTTTTCTTTCTAGGTGTGTACACGGCAGGTGATTACTATGCTGTCGACAGGGAGTGGCCGAATTTTGTTAAGGTAAATGATAACACGATAACACACACACACACACACACACACACACACCCTTCTCCTCCACCAATCACCACAAACAACTATCCACCAGTAGGAGACAAATGGCCAATAATCACCTCAGATCATCCCTGTAAGCGCTACCAGTCACTCAATAATAGTAAGGATTATAATGAAGTTGTGGGCCATTTCTCCACCCATCTCCCTCACACCAGCCTCACCTGAGTCCACCACATTCTCCTACACAAATAAACTCGGTATATACGAGATATTAATTTAAGGTGAAATCTACGTTCGGGTTTCAAGACTGTTAAGTTTGAATTCTTTACCTGTTGAGGTTTAAATGGGGGGTGGGGGGTTGGAGATATTTACCTTGTGTACCTGTGAGGATTTAGTGTGGTCCATCCATCTAGATCCTACCTGGGGAAGGGGGGGGTGGCCGATGGCTCAAGCACTGATACTGACATATGATTCAACAATGACGACGAATATCGGTGGAACTTTGGAGTATGGTTAGCTATCCTTCACCAGAGACGGTAGGGGGGGGGAGGGGGGTCCTGCACGCACAACACACGCACAAACGCACGCAAACACATATTTTCTATTTACGTGTATTTTAATTTTTTCATCTTTATATTTTTTCTCGTTTATTATCGATTTTTTTTTTACGTTTCATTCTTTTTCGTCGGAGAATAATTTTCTTTTATTTCTTGGCTTAATTAAATTCATTATCTTCTTAACGTTTTTTCTCTCTCTCTAATTATCCGTCTTTTCTTAATTATTCTCTTTACTTTTCGTTCTTCGTTTTCTTTCATTCCTTTGTTTGTCTTTTTCATTTATTCTTTCATCAGATTTCTTCGTCCTTTGCATTCATCCCTTCTCTTAGTTGTGCTGTTTCTCACCCTCATCACATTTCTTCTTTCATTCATTCTTCTTGTAATCCTTCATTCTTATTATCTTTCTATTTCCATCTTCATCACAGTCCCTTATACTTATCTTTCCTTACATATTTTTCTCCTTGTCTAGTTACGTCAGAGTTCCTAATATTTATTCACGTTTATCATAATATTTCTTTTCTTATCTTTCGTCTCTCCATTTTCATCTCCTCCTCCTCCTCCTCGTCACATTCATCACAATTTTCCCTTTTATTCCCATCTTTCCATTTCCACATCTGTTACATTTCCTCTTATATCCACATATTATTCATCCTTATTCTTATCTTCATTTCCTTCCATTTCCACTTTCATCAGGGCTTCTCCTCCTACTTCCGTCTTACATTTATCACATTCTCTTATTATATTCTTTCCATTTCTTTACCTCTACGTTCATTATACTCTTTCTCTGACTCTTTTCTTTCTATTCTTGCCAGATACCCTTTACTGCACCTCCTTCCAGGCTCGAATAATGCATTACTGGGATTGCTATCTGAGAACTGCCTCCATCACGCCTCGGTCAACGGAAGACTCACGCCAATACCAGAAAATTTTTATCAGGTTATTGTCTTGATGGTATAATGTTTGTTGTTTTTGATGGTTGTTGTTTTTGATGGTTGTTGTTTTTGATGGTTGTTGTTTTTGATGGTTGTTGTTTTTGATGGTTGTTGTTTTGATGGTTGTTGTTTTTGATGGTTGTTGTTTTTGATGGTTGTTGTTTTTGATGGTGGTTGTTTTTGATGGTTGTTGTTTTTGATGGTTGTTGTTTTTGATGGTTGTTGTTTTTGATGGTTGTTGTTTTAATGGTTGTTGTTTTTGATGGTTGTTGTTTTTGATGGTTGTTGTTTTTGATGGTTGTTGTTTTGATGGTTGTTGTTTTGATGGTTGTTGTTTTTGATGGTTGTTGTTTTTGATGGTTGTTGTTTTTGATGGTTGTTGTTTTGATGGTTGTTGTTTTTGATGGTGGTTGTTTTTGATGGTTGTTGTTTTGATGGTTGTTGTTTTTGATGGTTGTTGTTTTTGATGGTTGTTGTTTTTGATGGTTGTTGTTTTTGATGGTTGTTGTTTTTGATGGTTGTTGTTTTGATGGTTGTTGTTTTGATGGTTGTTGTTTTTGATGGTTGTTGTTTTTGATGGTTGTTGTTTTTGATGGTTGTTGTTTTGATGGTTGTTGTTTTTGATGGTGGTTGTTTTTGATGGTTGTTGTTTTGATGGTTGTTGTTTTTGATGGTTGTTGTTTTTGATGGTTGTTGTTTTTGATGGTTGTTGTTTTTGATGGTTGTTGTTTTGATGGTTGTTGTTTTTGATGGTTGTTGTTTTAATGGTTGTTGTTTTTGATGGTTGTTGTTTTTGATGGTTGTTGTTTTTGATGGTTGTTGTTTTGATGGTTGTTGTTTTGATGGTTGTTGTTTTTGATGGTTGTTGTTTTTGATGGTTGTTGTTTTTGATGGTTGTTGTTTTGATGGTTGTTGTTTTTGATGGTGGTTGTTTTTGATGGTTGTTGTTTTGATGGTTGTTGTTTTTGATGGTTGTTGTTTTTGATGGTTGTTGTTTTTGATGGTTGTTGTTTTTGATGGTTGTTGTTTTTGATGGTTGTTGTTTTGATGGTTGTTGTTTTGATGGTTGTTGTTTTTGATGGTTGTTGTTTTTGATGGTTGTTGTTTTTGATGGTTGTTGTTTTGATGGTTGTTGTTTTTGATGGTGGTTGTTTTTGATGGTTGTTGTTTTGATGGTTGTTGTTTTTGATGGTTGTTGTTTTTGATGGTTGTTGTTTTTGATGGTTGTTGTTTTTGATGGTTGTTGTTTTTGATGGTTGTTGTTTTGATGGTTGTTGTTTTTGATGGTTGTTGTTTTTGATGGTTGTTTATTGTATCATAGGCAGTTGATTGTTCGTCAGACTCTCTCTCTCTCTCTCTCTCTCTCACTCTCTCTCTCTCGTCTTTTCCCTAGTGAGAGTTCTGTAGTTGTCTTTATTCTCTCTTTCTCTTACTCTCTCCTTCTATCTCTCCTTTCAACAACTATCCTCCACTCCTCCCTTCCTCTATCCTTCTTCTCTTCCTCTCACCATCCCTACATCATCCTTCCCTCTCCCCCTTTTCCTCCCACCATCCGTCCACCTATCCAACTATCATACTTCCTCCCCTTCCATCATCCTCCCTCTGTCTCTCCCTTCATCATTCTCTCCCTTCCTCCCGCCATCATTCCTCTCTTCTTCCTCCTCCTCCTTTCTTTCCTCCATCATTCCTTCCCTCCCTACCTCCCTCATTCCCTCAACCGCTTTACTAGAACCACATCAAACGTCGAAGAATTATTGAAGGAGTAGAATGAAGCAGCGGCGACCCTCTCAAGATGATGGAGGAGGAGGAGGGGGAAGAGGAAGAGGAAGAGGAGGAGGAGGAGGAGGAGGAGGAGGAGCAAGATGAGGAGGAGGAATATTTCAATTGCTCTGTCTTCCTCTCGTGGATCTTCCCCTCTAGAGCATTCTTTCGACTACCTTCACCTCACCACCTCTCCTCCCGCTAGTTTCACCTCACCACCTCTCCTCCCGCTAGCTTCACCTCACCACCTCTCCTCCCGCTACCTTCACCTCACCACCTCTCCTCCCGCTACCTTCACCTCACCACCTCTCCTCCCGCTACCTTCACCTCACCACCACTCCTCCCGCTACCTTCACCTCACCACCTCTCCTCCCGCTACCTTCACCTCACCACCACTCCTCCCGCTACCTTCACCTCACCACCACTCCTCCCGCTACCTTCACCTCACCACCACTCCTCCCGCTACCTTCACCTCACCACCTCTCCTCCCGTTTTTCATTTCGTTTGTCTGTGGGATTTAACCTAACCTAACCTAACCTCACCTCACCTAACCTAACCCAACCCAACCCAACCTAACCATACACCCGTAGAGAAAGGACGATAGCGTTACCATTGAACCACAGGATGTACAGGGCTCATTGTGTGTGTGTGTGTGTGTGTGTGTGTGTCCTGTACCCATTGTACTGTGGTGTTATCACTTCCTCACTCTAGTTATTTGGTCGTGTTCTTATTTCTTCTTACTTCGTTTCTCTTATTTGGTCCTCTCTTGTGAATTGGGGGAATGGGACAAATAAGGTAGGAGGAGAGTAGAGAGAGAGAGAGGAGGGGAGAAGAGTTGGAGGAGAATGGTGGAGAGTAGATAAAGAATTGAGAAGAGGAGATAGAAAGTGGAGTGAGTTAGAGGTAAAGAAAGAGAAAGTTTTTTTTAGTTTAACAAATTTATTGGCAGAGCTTGTAGTACAGTTTGCCTATTGTGAGTAATTCAGTCAGGTCTTGACACTGAGGGTGGTATCACTTCTCACTGCCACGTAGGACAGAGGTTCATACACAAAGAAATACATCATATTCATTAACAGCTATAAATGTATATAGGTCAGGTTCATATGGATAATGTCACTGTTCACTGTCATGCAGGACAGAGGTTCGTACACAAAGAGATGCATCATATTCATTAACAGCTCTATATGTATAGATGTCAGATTCATGTGGGTAATGTCACTGTTAACTGCCATACAGGACAGAGGTTTGTACACAAAGAAGGAAATACATCATATTCATTAGCAGTATATATAGGTCAGTGGATCACATACATTGGAGTCATATTCTAATTGAAGACTAGTCAGTGTGGACTAGCAAATTTGGGATAAACAGCAAGAATGTCCTCAAGCACACCTGATTCAATAAAGTAATTACATAGTTCAAGATACAATAAGCCAGGTGGCCTGAAGTCTTTGACAGTGTCACATTCAATAATATAGTGTTCAAGTGTATGCTTTAAAGGTTTATCACAAAGTTTACATGCTGAGTGTTCCGGTATGGGTACAGCGTTACTAACTTGCCAGATGTGTCTGTAGCCTAGCCTAATTCTGGCCACGACTACATCACATTGTCTGGTTCTGTCCTTATGCTGGCCATACCGGTACCTCTTGTAACAAAATTTGTCATATTTACTAATGCTACAACTGTCAGGTCTCTCTGCATTTCTCACTTCTTCTAGATCAGAGTTCATGATTCTGACTTGAATGTTTTTAATTACAGCATTGGACAGGCCAAGGTCACGGTCAACATTTTCTTTCTTACATGCCTCATTGGCCAGTCTATCAGCACGGTCATGATACCTGATTCCAACATGGGACGGAATCCACACAAATTCGATACGAAAGTTGTTCTCATTGGTAGTTATCACATTCCTTTTAATATCACATACAACTTTAGACATCGAGCCTGATGGGCTGTTCATTGATTTCAAAGCACTTTGAGAGTCACAGAATATCACCCCACCTCCATTTTCTTTGAGGTAGTCTGTAGCTAAGTAGATTCCAGTTAGTTCAGTTTGCGTTGTGCTGGCCCAGTTGTTCAGCCTTTGCTTGTTTGACACTATCATCTCTTTTTCTTTATATATTACAATTGCACAGCCTGTTCTACCTGTGTTTGTCTGCACAGAACCATCAGTAAAAGCATAACATTCACTTGATTTAATACTCTCTATGTGTCTGTTAATAGTTTCTAGTGTGACACATCTCACCACATCGGTGTTTAACATTTGCTGACTACCAACAGGAGTGTAATTAATAGGAACTGATATGTCCAGCCAAGGAGGAATGGCAATAATACGTTCGTCTGGGGTGATTGGGACATTCAGTTTCAAGAGAGCTGCAACACTTTTATGAAGCCACGCCCCAAAGAGAGTCTTTTGTGGAAGGTTGGCGAGATGGTCGGGATTACTTAGACAAAACATCAACTCAGTTTGAGCTATAGTTTGAGAACCAATGTTCTTCAAAACTTTGACATAAAACATGGTTTTAAGTAGAGCTATCCTCTCAGATAGGGAGGGCAGTCCGAGCTCTTTCCTCATGCTTACAATTCTGGTTGATCTTGGGCAACCTAGGATGATGCGCATGGCTTCATTTTGCACTACCTCAAGCTGTTGAGTTGTTTCGGCGGAACAGTCACAAGATGGAGAGCATGATGGTCAACTACAGAACGAATGAAGTGAAGATAGAAAGTACGAGCATAGGTGATGTTAATTCCATAGGCCTTGCCAACAAGGGTTCTGAGGGGTTTAATGCGCTGCATTAGTTTGTCACGAAGGTTGCTGACAAAGTTTGCATCATTCACACAAATTCCAAGATATTTATAGGAGCTACATAGTTCCAAGGGCACGCTGTTAATGTTACAGTCAAGAGGCAGAGGGTGAGCAGGACGAGGATTGAGGACCCTCGTCTTGTCAACAGATATTATGAGACCACATTCAACAGTTCTCCGAGCAAATACATCCAGCAGGGCTTGGAGCCTGAGTTTGGTTTGTGTCATAATACAGATATCATCAGCATAGCATATTACGGCTTCGTTTGGCTGAACTGGAATGTCAGCAATAAGCTTGTGCATCAGTATATTAAAGAGCATAGGACTTAACACTCCTGCCTGAGGCGTGCCAAGCTCAAATGATCTCATTCTGGTACTTTTAACTCCCCTAAACAGAACACTGGCATACCTGTTGGACAGATAACCCTTTATCCATGTCAAGAGGTTACCTTGGATGTCAAAATTAGCTAGTTGCTCAAGTATAATGTCTCTATCAGCTACATCAAAGGCTGATTTAAGGTCTATGAAGGCTGTTTGTGTCTTATCTTTTGAGTCAACAAGATATTCTGCAAAGCATGTCTGTGTGCTACGCCCGGGCATGAACCCGTACAGATTAGGGGCCGGTTTGTCTTTGACTTGAAACATGAGACAGTTGAGAACAACTCTTTCAAGGACTTTATACATACAGGATGTGAGTGAAATTGGCCTGAAGTTTGGAGAATTAGCTTTAGGGATTGGAACTATGTTTCCATGAGTCCATGTCTTAGGCAGAATACCCTGTGTGAGGCTCATTTGGTACAGGTCAAGCAGTGGATGGTTAGGGATCTCATTCAACAATCTCATGGTGTTATAGGTTATGCCATCCTCACCAGGAGAGGATAACTCACCTTTCATAAGTGTTGTTGTTAGTTCGTGGTGCGTTATAGGAAACTGGTCGGTAAGGTCTGGTGAGGAACAGGCTATTTCAATATTGAAACCCCTATTAATGTGTGTGGTGTTAAGGTACTGTTGTATGTCAGGAGGCAGGGAAGTGATTCGTGACACACTAGACCATTGGTCTAATAGCATGTCAGCATATTCTGCAGGGCTGTGATGAAGCTGGACTGGGGTGGGTGACTTGGTAATGGCTCTAATTTTGTTCCACACTTTTGCTAGAGTGGTTGTTCTATTAATCCCCTGTAAGAATTGTTCCCAATAGGTGTTTCTCACCTGACCTTTGAGTTCACGAAATTCTCTGTTGGCTTTGAGGAATGCCAAGAGGTTATCACTAGTTTTAGTTTGCTAAGTGTTGGCAAGCTGTTTTACATTCTCTCCTTCTTTGGTGAGGATGGGTTCATGTGTCCACAGAGGTGGTTTAGTGCTGCCCCCCTTCCTCCTTGACTTAACCCAGGTGGTATAATATGTGGTAATGATATTTACAAGATCACAGCAAAATTCATCCACTGAACCAGGTGTATATCCAGCATACCTTCTGTGGATGTAGGCCTTGAAGTGCAGTTTAAGATTATCTGGGATGTTAATTCTGAGCTTAGGATGGGGTTCACACTTGACATCAACAACAGTGTATTCAGTAAGTATTGCATAATGATCACTGACTAGGTGGTCTGAGATGACCTTAGCCTTGACATTACTGTCTACTAGGTTATACCCAATCACATAATCAAGTCTGTGTCATATACAGAGAGAGAGAGAGAGAGAGAGAGAGAGAGAGAGAGAGAGAGAGAGAGAGAGAGAGAGAGAGAGAGAGAGTTAATGGCACTGTTATAGGAAGCCTCGTCACCTCATCTAAACACTTACACTTAAATGTTCCCTTAATTAATTCACATACTTAGCCACTTTGTCAAATCACTTAGAAAAAATAAACTGACGCATTTTTCATTACAATATTTATTTATTTTTATTTTTTTACAATTTCATTTTAATACAAAGGATATGACGTGTTAACTCCTGTCCTTAATATATTCTTCATTAATTGTAAACACAGTTAATATATAATTAGTGAAGTGAAGTGGATTTTTTTTTAGAGAAATACGGGATGAAAGAAGATTAGAGGTGGAAGGGTGTTAGTAGTTAGTGAATTGAAGTGGAAGAAGAGGAGGAAAGAGAGGAGGATGAAGAGGAAGAGAAGGAGGAGGATGAAGAGGAGAAAGAGGAGGAGGAGAAGAAAGATGAGGAGAAAGAGGGGCAGGTAGTTGCTGGCTGACCACCTTTCTGACTGTGGTGAACGTAAAGACTGGGTTAGCTAGTGTAGGCAAATTAGAGTTGTGTCTCTGGTTGGCTGCCAGATTGGTCAGCACTGATACAGGACAGCCTCTACTATCCCTTACTATCCCCCCCCCCCTCCTCCTAGCCTCTACTACCCACTATCCCTCCCCTACCCATCTCTTCTGTCAGGAGATATGTTGTCATGACCAAAACACCTGGTCGAACCCTGTGAAGAAGGCGGCCGGGACATTGTGTGAGAGCGGCTATCGAGTACCTGCCCACGCGACGGGTGATCATGAACAGGAAACACCCGGTTGGTCGAAAAGCGCCGAGACGCCGACCGATACATTGTGCACGAGTGAGTGTTTAGTATCCTCGTCCAATGAGATGTACTATCATAAAACGATACACCTGATTGGTCTAAACGTGTGGGAAAAAAGCGACCGATACATTGTTCCTGTGAGATAGAGAGAGGCGTACCAGGTCGAACCATATCGGGAAGGTGAGCGATACATTTTGAGAGAGCTGATACCTGTCGGCCACTCGGGGCTAGGGAGGACCTCGTTCTCCCGAGATATATTGGCTGTCGTTTAGTTTTACAAGTGTTAAAGGGGATTAAGTGTGAGTAATACCGCGTCGTGAGTTTGACACCTCCGACACAGCGGGAACACGACCTGCTCTCCTGGAGACCTCACGGCCCAGACACCGCTATAGGGAAAGGAAACTCAATTTACATGATAATATAAACCAATTTACAGTTTTTCTTCAGTTCACTTCTTGGGAGTTTTTGGCCAGAGAGGTTTGTAATAGGACACGGTGTGGCGTAAATAAAACTTTGTGTATTAACGTCTAATTAATTAGGTAATAAAGTAGACAGGTGAAGGATAACCTGGGACTAGGCGCTATGGTTAGGACCTCTGGAGGAGAGGGACGGCTGTAGTAGTACCGATAGTAATATGAGTAATAGAAGTAGTGCCGGTAGTAGTAGTAGTAGTATTAATAGTGGTAGTAGTAGTCCTCAGCAGTAAATTCAGCGATGCAGCGAGCGACCTTTGCAACGCCATTACCCCTCCTTGCAAGTAAGCTGCCACCACCTCCATGCTCTAGCGGCCTGCCGCCTCATTCCCCTGGGCAAAAATCCAGGATGTAGGCCTATGGGGTGGGGGAAGTGCTGAGGCGGATCATTGGGAAATGCATAATGGAGGTGGTTAATGATGATGTCAGGGCAGCTGCAGGGAACCTGCAAGTATGTGCTGGCCACAGGCTGGAGGGGAAGCTGCCATATGAGGAGTATGATTGTGAGGCTGTACTCTTGGTGAACGCCTCCAACGCTTTCTACGCACTCAACCGCAAGGCTATTCACTACACAACATACCATACAGTCAACTGAGGGAACAACGCAGGGGGAACCTGTCGCCATGGCAATGTACGCATTAGGCCTGTCTGTGGTCCAAAATACAATAAACTATGAAACAACCAAGATCAAGCAAGTGGCATATGCTGATGACCTAACAGGAGCAGGAAAAGTGGAGGACATCAAAAAGTGGTGGGTCCTGGTAACATCATGTGGGCCACAAATAGGGCACCACCCAAATGCCAGCAAGTCCTTCCTCAGTGTAAGGCCAGAATACCATGATGGGGCTATAGAAGTGTTCGGCCAAAATAACAAAAGACGGCCAAAGACACCTGGGTGCGGTAACAGGCACGAACGATTTCAAGACCGAGTACGAAACGTGAAAAGTAAATGAGTGAGTGAAAGAAATCCAAGCTCTCCGTTCTCTGGATTCTAGTAGCCATAAAGAACGAATTTATTCAAACACTAGTGAAAAGCCATCACCTTGCCCCAGCAAAAAGGTCAGTCCTTGTACTACCAACGAGACAAGAGGAATGGGAATTATCACTAACTCAGAGGAGCTTCCTGCCACTGAACATGAGATCTCCGTCAAGCTCACAGCAGCCCTCACGGAGTACAGAGTAGCTCAAAATAGCGCGAGTGAAGTAAACACAAACGAACTAAGCAAAATTTGACGTTCCATTACGAAAGAATGACAGCACACCAAAGCGAAGAAAAAACTTCGACGATTCTAAGAGATCGTGAAGATAAACATAGAGGTGACACAGGAGGGGGCGCCTCAAACTGGCCTTCATCCTCAACAAGCAAGAATTTACAGACGCCATAGCTCTGAGATATGGTTGGCCAGTGAAAGACATTCCTGCCCAATACGGGGTATGGAACATCCTACGACACCAACCATGCCCCACCTCTGCCATGCTCCCTCCCCCTCCTCACCCACCCCCACCACGGTCACCCCTACTTCCCCCTCTGCCCCCTCACCCTACGGCCACTAGAGGAAGGGTCATCTTGTCTACTGAAGAGCCACCGTGCAATAAAGGTGAGTGGCTCTTGGGGCGTTATGCAGCTGGGACCACTGAAAACATTATATTGTTGGTGTATACACTGACTGATCTCTGAGACTATATTAAGTTCAAAACACTCTCTTATTTCTTACTTTGTGGTTGAAATATAGAAATAAATGAATAGATATATAATAAAAACGACAATAATAATAATAATAATAATAATAACCAATCGAATACTTAAGAGAATCAACTTCTGATATTCTCCTTCTATAAAACGTCGACTAAATTAGCTAATCGTTAACCTTAATTTAAAATACCTGTAAAAAAAAAAGTGAACTGATATTGATTACTCTTGATGTATCAGTCAAGTGAGAGAGAGAGAGAGAGAGAGAGAGAGAGAGAGAGAGAGAGAGAGAGATCATGGACACAACTCATGAGGTGAATGTTTTCCACGCGGTCCTCTCTCTCTCTCTCTCTCTCTCTCTGTGTGTCAAGGGGAACTAGGTTACTTTCCATTAGGTTGCCCACTGTGTTTCTTACTGCCTCGTCTGGTCGTGTTTAGCAAAGCGCGTAACTTGTTGTCTTCCTGGACCCGGTAATGGCGTAGCTTCCGTATTTTTATCTATTTCTTCCTGACCTATTATTTTTCCCCTATTTTTTTTCCTTCCCCCCCCCCCCCCCGATCTCTTTATTTTTTCCCGTTATCGCTTCTTTATTCCTTTCTCTTTAACCTATTATTTTACCCTTACTTTTTCTCCTTCCCATTATCTTGTCTTTATTCCTTTCATTCTTGACCCATTATCTCTCTTCCATTATTTCTCGTTATCCTTGAATCTAAACCTCACCTTCTTCTCTCTCTGTTTCACTCTCTCCACCTCACTTTCCTTTCTCTAACTCTCTCTACCTCATTCTCCTCTCTCTATAACCTAACCTAACCTCCAAAAGTAGTGATAGTGTTTATAATCATTCAGTAATTATAATCTTGGGTGTTTAAACTTCACGTTATCACATTTCTAGTAGAGTTACCAGACTATTTATATATTTTTAAAGTATTAACTCATGGTAGTAATCAGCTAGAATTACAGTGAAATAAATTATGCCATCAGAGTTGGTTTTTTCTGCGGGATAATGAGTATTGTTGGGTAGTTAAGGCGGATATATGTATAATTAGACACAAAAGTCACTAAATACAGATGGAATTAAAGTATATATAAATAAAAATCAAGGTAACACGAACTATTTCTTGGGGTTTATATAGACCACTACCAGGAATATATATCATTAAAATCATAATGTCAAGTAGAATCCAAAATAGGTTTTCTCAAAGGCCTTTTCAAGTGTGTTAGAGCATTCAATAAAATGTGGTCTGAGAATAAGTCACCATATGATACAACAATAGTCTTACCTGTAATATATTCAGGTTATGTATTTGATATATATTGAATTTTTTAGATTTGTTAGGTGTTATTTATTCTACCTTTAGTCTTGTTCCGTTTATAGATTCTCACCTGAGTGTTCTAAAACCTTCACCTCTCCATTCATTTTTCACACCTGTACCAGCAGCTACACTACACTACACTACACTACACCTTTCCGAACACTCGCCTATTTTCTCCTCCAACTCTCTCTTCCTCCTCTTCCTCTTCAAACTGTCTCTTCCTCCTCCTCCTCCTCCTCTTCCATATCTCCTCTTCCTCCAACTCTCTCCACGGCCCCTCCATGACAGTGACCTTTACAACACATGAAAGTCTCTCTCTCTCTCTCTCTCTCTCTCTCTCTCTCTCTCTCTCTTTCTTTCTCTCTCTCTCTCTCTCTCTCACTCTCTCTCTTACCACCACCACCTCCTCCTCCCTCTCCTCCATTCTTCGACTTCATTCCCCATATAACGACCATCTCCCTACTACGTTCACCCACCTGTCACTGGTTTCCTACATATTAAGGGAGGGAGGGAGAGAAAGAGGGAGGGGGGTAAGGAAGTGAGGGTAGGAAGAGGGGGGGGGAAGGGAGAAAGAGATAAAATATGTGAAACAGGTTATTCAGCAATCAAAGCAGCTTCCCAAAAGAGGTGTTTGGCGAGTTTTATTTCCTTCACTTGTTTGCTATGTTAGGTTAGGTTAGGTTAGGGTAACAGAGACGTGAGTTTAGGAGTGAAGAGTAAAACCAATACACCAATTAGAAGTGAGTGTTATTCTGACGACGAGTTGAAATCATTGATGGCTCGTTGTAGCAAAGAATGTGAGTGAGTTTTACAGAGCAGTAATTTGTGGTTGTGTATTTATAAAGGTATCGTATGAAGTTAGTAGTGGTGGTGTTGGTAGTAGTGGTAGTCGTGGTAGTAGTCGTAGTATCCTTACTGCTTTGTACCGGGTATTAATATCCTCACCAACACGCTTCACTATCCTCACCAACTTTATTATCCTCACCAACACACCCTACTATCCTCACCAACACACCCTACTATCCTCACCAACACACTTTACTATCATCACCAACACACTTTACTATCCTCACCAACACACCCTACTATCCTCACCAACACACTTTACTATCCTCACCAACACACTTTACTATCCTCACCAACACACCCTACTATCCTCACCAACACACTTTACTATCCTCACCAACACACTTTACTATCCTCACCAACACACCCTACTATCCTCACCAACACACTTTACTATCCTCACCAGCTACACTTACTGTCTCACTCTTTTAATGTATAAAATCTAATAGCTGGCGATGTTTCAGCTGTATACGAAGCTGTTTCATCAAAGCTGGATGGCGTAGCGTAATAAACTCACCAAATATGTTTAGCGACACGGAATTAGTAGGAATTGCAGATAACCTTTAATGGAATATATTGCATAACAGTGTTGTAATTGTCATCTTGATTATTAATTCCGGTTTGGATTATTAGAGGAATCAATACTCACGCACAGACAGACAGACAGACTGTACCTGTGTCCATGTATACAAGTTTACAATGTTGATGAATTATTGTATTTCTCTGTATGAGTCGTTTTCACTACAGAGAAATAAAAATCGTTTGTCAGTTATATATTTTTATCAACTTATTTAAATTCTAATTACACAAAAAATCTACAATATATATTTTATGTCTTTTAGGTAAAAATCTCCGACTAACTAAATGCGATTTTTTTTGTGGTGTAATATTTATTTTTTTTTCTCAGAATTCATCAGAATCGAATTTCTTTTTTTCTTCTGGGAATTTTAGAATATATTTATTTAGTTTTCTATTGCATGACAAATAGAAGAAAAATTAATGATAATGTTTTAATGTATTACTGTGCTTCAACAGCTAAGGTCTTGATGTTGATGTTATAATGTATTACTGTGCTTCAACAACTAAGGTCTTGATGTTGATGTTATAATGTATTACTGTGCTTCAACAACTAAGGTCTTGATGTTGATGTTATAATGTATTACTGTGCTTCAACAACTAAGGTCTTGATGTTGATGTTATAATGTATTACTGTGCTTCAACAACTAAGGTCTTGATGTTGATGTTATAATGTATTACTGTGCTTCAACAACTAAGGTCTTGATGTTGATGTTTTAATGTATTACTGTGCTTCAACAACTAAGGTCTTGATGTTGATGTTATAATGTATTACTGTGCTTCAACAACTAAGGTCTTGATGTTGATGTTATAATGTATTACTGTGCTTCAACAACTAAGGTCTTGATGTTGATGTTATAATGTATTACTGTGCTTCAACAACTAAGGTCTTGATGTTGATGTTATAATGTATTACTGTGCTTCAACAACTAAGGTCTTGATGTTGATGTTATAATGTATTACTGTGCTTCAACAACTAAGGTCTTGATGTTGATGTTATAATGTATTACTGTGCTTCAACAACTAAGGTCTTGATGTTGATGTTATAATGTATTACTGTGCTTCAACAACTAAGGTCTTGATGTTGATGTTATAATGTATTACTGTGCTTCAACAACTAAGGTCTTGATGTTGATGTTATAATGTATTACTGTGCTTCAACAACTAAGGTCTTGAAGATTATTTATATAAAATGCCTTTAATAGAAAATAATACACTCTACAATGCATTATTTCCAGAAGTAAAAAAAAACACACAAACTTAAAGAATTACAACAAAGAATTAATCTCTTTCTAGTCCATAATTTTATAAAGAAACATTGCACAAATTTTCTCAGTTGCAAAAAACATAAAAGTCTCGACTATAATTTTCATCAATTACAAGAAAAAAAATAATAATCTGCATTAACGAAATTTTTTCAAGTATTATTGCACACACGTATTTCAGGTGCAAGAAAGAAAATAAAATTAATGTAAATTATCTTTTTCTCATAAAGTGTTGCACAAATTCTTTCAATTGCACGACGAGAAAGAAAGAGAACTGCAACTTGTATATCCCTCAATACTTTCCTTCTTCCAAGTCACGTCCTTCTTATAACTTCTCACAGCTGCTCTTTCTCTTCCACGTCTCCTTCTCAATTTTCTCAAAATATCTCACCCCAGACCAATTTTGTTTTGTTATACTCCAGAATCTTTTTATATTTAATCTTTATCATTGTTCTGTGTTTTTTGGGGGGACCCGTATGTGAATGTATGTGTTTTATTTCGTTATTTTAATGTTTTTTTTTTTAGTATTTATTTTTTTCTTTAAAGTAACAAGGTAATGATTTGTTTTATTAAGATCTGATCATAAATTTTATCTTTCTTCATCCTCCCAAATTTTGAAAATGGAATGTTTCTTTTTTTTACGTTTCTCTTGTTATTTCTATGTTTCTATATACCACAGTGTGTTTTTGTTTATCTAAGTCTCTTTGTATATATTTAGTTCACTCTCAGTTTCTCAATGACCTGGCTATAATTTATATTCTATTTCATTTACTTTAGTTTTTGCTGGTTAATAAAAGCCAAGCATCTAATATTCTAAATTAAGTCTATGTTCTTTGCATTTTTTGCTTCACCTCGCTTACAATTCTGCTTGTCTCTCTTAATCTTGTTTACAGACACACATACACAGGCACATCTTCGTTTAAACTTTATGTAAATAACTAATTTACATGTTTTTTTCCTCGACATTTCTTTGATTATATATATTTCTACGGTTTATTTACCTGTTTTGCCTCTTAATTATTTCTCTATTCTTGATTTAATTCTAATATTTCTTGTCTACGATGTTTATTACTTCAGCTTTATATATCATTTACCGATGGATATTGCGTCTTCTCCAATCTTACTCTTTTTACATCCCATAAAATCTACTTCATGACAAAAGCTTAACTTGATCTCTGGTTTATCCTGGAAGATTAACACCTCTGCCAGATACTTTGTTTACCTCAAAGTTATAGGGTGAAAAATTATCGTACGGTTTTTTCTAAGATACCAGCTGACGTTATAAGAGATGTGAACGTTTTTTAAGACTCAGGCTAAAGTCTTATGAAATGTGAACGTTTTTACGACTCCAGCTGACGTCTTAACCTCCTGTACATATGGGGTTAGAGAGTCTATCCCCCCCCCCCCTCGTCCTGCCCATGCTGAGAAGATTAGTGAGGCTGGAGAAGGAATAAGAATCGTCGATATATAATAAAAGAGAAATAGGAATCACCCATAGTTGATAAACGAGGAAAATTCGACAATATCTGATAAAAAAAAAGGATTAAGAATCACCAAGGAGAGAGAAGAATGACCAATATCTGATAGAAACGGAAGTAGAATCTCCAAAATATGATAACAATAAACAAGTAGAAAGAACTGGTAAGCAATCACAACATTAGTTCAGTTCTCGGCTTTACATCTAGGGTATATGTACAGTACAGTTGCCTACATTTCTACCTGGAACAGTAGGTGGTGCGTTTTGTGAGAGGTGGCAACTCTGTGGAATGTTTATTTAACATCCATAAGGCATCCTTAAGGCCATTCCGGGAGTTTTAATATGATGTAAACAAACACAGAGTTGCCACATCTCACAAAACGTGCCAACTACTGTGCCAGGTAGAAATGTAGACAGGCGTGAAGGATGATGTGGGCCGATTACAAGGAGTGTTGCTGTGCCATTAAAACAATATAGAATACTTTTATTCGAATTAGTGGGATGTGCATCTCTCTCTCTCTCTCTCTCTCTCTCTCTCTCTCTCCTTTTATTTCGTTTACTTAGTCCAAATCCGCCTTTCCTGACCTTCCTAATATATATTTATCCCACGTCAGAGATTATTATTTTATTTATAGTTTAGTATAGAATGAATTAGGTTAGGTTAGGTTAGGTTAGGTTAGGTTATACATATTATCACAGACATTGACAAGTTCTGGACCATCACTTATCCTCCCATAAACAGCTGAACTATCATCAGAGGGAAACTGAGGAGGGGGTAAGCAGGATACATTAGGTACGCCGTCTGGCTCCAAGGTCAAAGCAGGATTAAGGGCGAAAATGATCAGGAAATATCATCTAAATCTCCCAGCTATGTGAGCTTCGTGGCGCCTGGTGAGGAAGGGAATGGCGGAAACATGGGGAGGGTGGTGAGGGAGGGAAGGGAAAGATGGTGGGGGAGGGAAGGGGAAGATGATGAGGAAGGGAGAGTGGGAAAGAGGGATACAGCTGTTTGGAGGAGGGGGATATTAAGAAGGGAGGTGGGGAGAAGGAAAGGTTTGAGAGGAAGGGTGAGGGAGATAAGATGGGGAAGACAGGGGGCCGGAAGAAGAGATATATTGAGAGAGAGAGAGAGAGAGAGAGAGAGAGAGAGAGAGAGAGAGAGAGAGAGAGAGAGAGAGAGAGAGAGAGAGAGAGAGAGAGAGAACAGTCCTTCACTCGTAAAGAAACGGGTAGACAGAGATAATCAAAGAGAAGGTTGAAGAATGAATAGACAAAAGCCAGAGAGAATTAGGGTAAGGGAGGTGTGAATTAGGGTGAGGAAGAGAAGGAAGGGAGGGTGGGAATGAGGAAGGAGAGAGAGAGAGAGAGTGCCAGAGAAGGAAGGAAGGATTGAGGGAAGAAGAGAATGGATAAAATGGTGAGATAGATAAAGAAAAAACGAGAAGAAGTAAGGACGAGGTAGTGAGAGAATGGAGAAAAGAAATGATGAAGGGAAAGTGAAAAGCGGAGAGAAGGAGGAAGAGGGGACGGGAAGGGAGGGGATAGAGAAAGAGAGAACGAGGAGAGAGGAGCGGCCAATGAAACAGATACATGGGAGAATGGTGAGTAAAAATAGAAAGAAAAGGGAGGGGAAATTACAAGGGGAGACGTGAATGAAGGAGGGGAGGAAATAGTGATAAAGAAGGGGAGTGATAGAGGAATAGGAAAAGGGAAAGATCTATCTATCTATCTATCACACACACACAGAACATCACCCCCAGAATTACTCTCAATCCATAGCCTCTTTATCGCTACTGATGTTGTCCCCTGATAGCAATTTAAGTGAGTGAGTTCTGCCGTACAGTGTCGACAGCAGCCTCCTCCTTCTCCCCCCTTAGGCCACTGTCCCTCTCAAAGATCACATCACCATTTACGGTATTGGCAAAAGACTAAGCTTCAAGGGCCAATAGGAGGTAATTTACGCCATCGCTTGCTTAACCAATTAGCCACCTGGAGTACTTTTACCTCCTGGCTCCAGTAAGTTGATGCAGTGCTAGAGTTCCGTTGAGGACGTGTGTATTTTGTTTGCGTCATAGCTCAAGTAACCAAGAAGCACTTACAACGTCAAAAGTCAGATGGCGAATAAGGTCCCTGAGTCAAAGTTTGGATGACCAATGAGAACCATCAAACAGAGAGAGAGAGAGAGAGAGAGAGAGTTTGGATAACCAATGAACGCTCAAGACGTCAGAACTTGGGTGACCAATGAACGTGAGTGATGCCAGAGGATGGGCGCCGACCTCCAGGCTCGTAGACAATTAATTAAGATGTAACTGATCTCGTGCCGGACAAACCGAGGAATTCCTGATCCTTGCCCGAGCCTTTGAAGGGGTATCGGGACGTCGCAGGCGGGGGGGGAGGGGTAGGAGGGGGAGAAGAAGGAGGGAGAAGGAGAGGAAGAGGGGAGAAGAAGGGGGAGGGTAAGGAGGGGGAGGGTAAGGAGGGGGAGGGTAAGGAGGGGAGGGTTAGGAGGGGGGAGGGGAGAAGGTGGGGGTGAAGGTAGGGGAGGGTAAGGAGGGGGAGAAGGGGGAGGGAAACTGTACACCAAGTCTTTAGAGGAGATGAAGGTAACCACGAGAGCTGAGTCACGTAGTTAATGGGTAGGGAAGAAGACGCTAATGATCTTAATAACAAGAGATGGTTCGGCCAGAGTCAGTGTAGTGTAGTGTAGTGTAGTGTAGTGTGGTGTGTAGTGTAGTGTAGTGTAGTGTAGTGAAGTGTAGTGTAGTGAAGTGTAGTGTAGCGTAGAATCCAATCAATATGGTAACAAAATCTTCAAGTTGGTGAGTTAATCTAAGATATAACCGAAGGAACAGGTTAGGTTAGGTTAGGTTAGTTTAGGTTAGGTAAGGTCAGGTAAGGCAAGATAAGGTAAGGTAAGGCAAGGTAAGGTGAGGTGAGGTTAGGTTAGGTTAGGTAAGCGTTAGGGTGATTAATCTTCAGATGAAATACAGCTAAAACTCAACAAACAATTACATCAATTTCAACACTGCCCCGTCGGTCTTATTGTAAACTTTAATTGTCATGTATTCAGTTGCCACATCGATTTCACCATCCCATTAAAGAGGTTGAAATTTCACTCCTTTGTCCTTCGGGAGATTTTTCAACAGTCATTCCCTGCAAACCGGATTGACATCATGTTGCAGATCTTTGTGTCTCGCGGTCAATAACTGGTGAGATATTCAAGCTGATTCTGGCATCACTTGGGCATAGGACACAAAGCTTAAGATGTGATGATGTGTTTTTAAAGAGATATTCAAGCTGATTCTGGTATCGTTTGGATATAGGACACAAAGCTTAAGATGTGATGATGTGTTTTTAAAGAGATATTCAAGCTGATTCTGGTATCGTTTGGATATAGGACACAAAGCTTAAGATGTGATGATGTGTTTTTAAAGAGATATTCAAGCTGATTCTGGTATCACTTGGGCATAGGACACAAAGCTTAAGATGTGATGATGTGTTTTTAAAGAGATATTCAAGCTGATTCTGGTATCGTTTGGATATAGGACACAAAGCTTAAGATGTGATGATGTGTTTTTAAAGAGATATTCAAGCTGATTCTGGTATCACTTGGGCATAGGACACAAAGCTTAAGATGTGATGATGTGTTTTATATATATATAGAGATAAGAGAATCATCACACAGGAGAAGACAGAATATATTGACTCAAAAAACATTAACTCGTGTCTTGGAGAGTCTTCTAAGTTTAGTTTCATTATCAGTTTACAGGATTAGGTTAGGAGAGGTTAGGTTAGGATAGGTTAGGTTAGGTTAGGTTAGGTTAGGATAGGTTAGGTTAGGATAGGTTAGGTTAGGGAGATATAGGACACGTATAATACCTCATGTTGATATTAATTTGGGTGATAATATGACATACAATAAAGAATAAAAAAATTAAGAGTTGATTTAACACTTCATGAAGCAACTTAATTAATATGAGAATACATCAGAGTAGAATCATTGTTCGTGTAAAGTGACTTGTGTTGCTACCGCTTCTAAAATGGAGAGAGAGAGAGAGAGAGAGAGAGAGAGAGAGAGAGAGAGAGAGGCAGGCAGGCAGGTAGGTAGGTAGGTAGGTAGGTAGGCAGGCAGGTAGGAGAAGGGAGGCGTAGGACACTGGGGCAGACAGGCATGTAGGCAGGAGGAGGCGGAGGAGGAAGGCGTGTAGCTAACATACCTGTGGTGAGGGGGCAGGTGACCACACTCCAGGTATAATATGTCGGGGCGGGAAGAACCAACCTACCTGCCTCTATTATTACCATCCTCAGGTGTTCTCGGGATATAATTAACCTGTAGTTCAGATAAATTAATAGTAATGCTTTTATCTTCTCACCCGGTAACATAATTTAGATAATAAGATGGTCATTAGGGGATGTATTAATAGTGTTATAAGTTAGATAGTCACTCACCACACCTGTTCTATATGATTAATGAGTATTGTATTAGTATAGTTTAATGTAATCAATAAATGTATTTTCATCATGATCTTGAAAATTTAATTGTACTCAAAAACAACATTGAGCATACATACATACATACATACATACATATTTGTTGATGTGTAAAACTGAGGACAAAATATTCTCTCTCTCTCTCTCTCTCTCTCCATTTCCACATCACCCTCGACGTATTTCCCTATAGGCGTACGTGGGTGGCCGGGCAGAGAGTGGGCGGGTAAAATGGGCAGGGTGGCACGTGGGCGGCTGGGTAGCGAGTAGGTGGGAAAGAAATAAAGGAGGGCACGTGGGCGGATGGGTAACGAGTGGGCGGCTGAAATGGGTAAGGCGGAATGTGGGCGGCTGAGCTTATATTGCCTTAAGTGTTTAATTGCACTCGAAGAAGGTGCAAACTCACGCCTCTATTTTTGTAGCTGTGATCTAAACCTTTGGCCTCTTGTCATATTTCAAGGGAATATTTCTAACCTAACCTAACCTAACCTAACCTAACCCAACCCAACCCAACCCAACCTAACCTAACCTAACCTAACCTAACCCAACCCAACCTAACCTAACCTAACCTAACCCCACCCAACCTAACCTAACCATACTCTAATTATATACGTTAATACACAATACACCACAACTTTCTACAACTGATCTTGTATGATAACCACAACAATGTATGGTTGTATAATGTCCAGGTATTAATACTTAACCCTGGAGTCTGAATGATATCTTCGAGTGAGTGAGTGAGTGAGTGAGTGTGTGTGTGTGTGTGTGTGTGTGTGTGTGTGTGTGTGTGTGTGTGTGTGTCTCAGTTCACCCGGTCGTTCCGGAGAATAACAAGTCGAATTACCCTCACTTAACCTTGGTCTCTCTCTCTCTCTCTCTCTCCTGCCGACCACTGCTGAGAGGGTGAGAGGGCGAGGAGGGTGAGAGGGCGAGGTGGGTGAGAGGGCGAGGTGGAGCAGGAGGGTGAGGTGGAGCAGGAGGGTGAGGTGGAGGAGAAGAGGAGAGGGTGAGGTGGAAGGGGAGAAATGGGAAAAAAAAGACGAGAAGAAAACAGAAAAAGGAAATAAAAATAGAGAAGAGAGAAGTGAGAGAGATGGGAGACAAGAGAAAGATGAGAGAGACGAGAGGACTCAGGATCGCCTCCTCTCGTCGAAATTGGAGATGCGAAAACATCTCTTTACCTCTAATTGGATGTATCCTTCAGGGCGGGGAGACAGATCCTTCCATCCTACTATTGTCCTACGGCCTCCTGACGGTGTGTCTTCCCTACACGGATACTTCCTTACCAATATAAGGAGTCCTTTATTCCTTCATCTTCCGGGTTTTTTTCCTCAGTAGTTATAATAAAAGTTTCCCCCCCGAAAGACGTCACTCCGTTTTCTTTTAATGTATATTGAGAGAGAGAGAGAGAGAGAGAGAGAGAGAGAGAGAGAGAGTAAAAAAATGAGAAAAAATCACTAAAGTCATTTCCAAACGTATAGGGTCATGCAAAAAAAAAAATGTCTAGATTTTGTAGTAATACCTGAGCATATTCTTTTTCCATAACCCTGTATATACTAACCTATCAACAACACTCGTTCCTTGTTCACAATGACCACCAAGCCTAATAAAAACAGCCACACACAAAAAATAAAAATAAAATAAAAATAAGTAAAAATAGAAAAAATGAAATCTGTTGTAAATAGGAAATATATTATTCTGATTACAAGGTTTATCTAATTAGGAAGAGTTTCACCTTGTCACCTCCAATCACACACCTGTTGTGGGTCAGGTGTCTCGTGTCCGCAAGGCTACTTAACTCACCACTATCCCTTCTCCTTGCTTCCCTCCTCCCTCTTTCCTTCCCTCCTTGCTCCTTCCTTCCCTCCTCCCTCCTTGCTTCCCTCCTTGCTCCTTCCTTCCCTCCTTGCTTCCCTCCTTGCTCCTTCCTTCCCTCCTTGCCTCTCTCATCTCCCCTTCCCACCCTTCCGTATCTCCTCTTCTAAGGCATGTTACTCTCCATGTCCCCCTTCCTCCTTATCTCCATCCCTCCTTTCCTCCCTCTTGCCTATTCTCCTGCATCCCTCCATACTTCTCCATCCCCACTAAAGCAAGCTATCGCCCTTCCGTCCCTCCCTCCCTCTCTTCCTTCCGTCTATATAATAATACATTAACACTTCCCTATCCATGAACCATCATTATATTATATTACCTCTATCTCACTTTCTCACTCTCAGCACAGTGAACAGAATGGCATTTTATGTTCACTGCTTGCTTGGGTGACGTCAGTGCATGTAGCTGAACGTCCGGCTTGGCGTTAATAAATAGGGCATGTCAACAACAATGCTCGCAGGACGCTGAACAGGAAGTTAGCGTGTCCTGCTGTCATTAGCGAGCGGCTCTACACAGGACGAAGTGATGTTGGTTGAGAGGGGGGGGGGGGGGGCCGAACACACACACACACACACACACACACACAAACAAACAGACATACTTCTTTGTTTTATATATATATAGGTAACATTTGAGATCCTGATGGTGGTGGTAGTGGTGGTGGTGATGGTAGTGGTGATAGTGGTGGTGGTGATAGTGGTGGTGGTGGTGATAGTGGTGGTGGTGATAGTAGTGGTGGTGGTGGTGATAGTGGTGGTGGTGATAGTGATGGTGATTAGTGATGGTAGTGATAGTAGTAGTGGTGGTAGTGATAGTAGTGGTGGTGTTGGTGGTGGTGGTGGTAGTAGTGGTGGTGGTAGTAGTGGTGGTAGTAGTGGTGGTGGTAGTGGTGATGGTGATAGTGGTGGTAGTGATAGTAATAGTAGTGGTGGTGGTGGTAGTAGTGGTGATGGTAGTGGTGGTGGTGGCTGAGTCGTAGATGGGCACAAGTGGTGTGTGACTCGCCGTCCGTCACCACCACTCCGGGTACACGACTGCAGGGTGGGTGGGTGAATGATGACTAGGGGGTGGGTGAATGACTCGATAGGTGGCTGATTGAATGGGATAATGGGTGAGTAGATAGGTAGGTGGATGAATGAGTGGAATGAATGGAGAATTTACGTGGATGAAGGATGGCAGGCAGGCGGGTTAGTGGGTAGGTGGGTGGGTGGGTGAGTAGGTGTGTGAGTAGGTGGGTGAGGTGGGTGAGTAGGTGGGTGGGTGAATGGGTGAGTTGGTAGGTAGGTTTATGGATATATGAGAGAGAGAGAGAGAGAGAGAGAGAGAGAGAGAGAGAGAGAGAGAGAGAGAGAGAGAGAGAGAGAGAGCTCTGCTATATCGTCGGACTTAAAAAAATCTACAGCGCTGTCAACATTACCAACGTTGCTAATACACTCAACCCAGGAATGTTTTCTTCACGCGTGGCAAACACTGACAAAGTAAGGGGGGGGGGTACTCTCTCTCTCTCTCTCTCTCTCTCTCTCTCTCTCTCTCTCTCTCTCTCTCTCTCTCTCTCTCATTATTTTGTACACGTAGTCGTGGTTTCATATGTGAAAAACACACAAATATACATGAACGCATAAACAAACATATACACACACACACACACACAAACATTAATTCAGTTCCACACATAATAACACCCTCTTTTTCATTCGCTTTATCTCTCCCATACACACACACACACACACACACACACACGCCATCAAAGCCATACATCATACAGCGTCAACTCGTAAGCTCAGCTGAAAGTTGCATCAGTTAGGGGAAGTCTCGACCAACTTAGGTGTTCTGTGAGTAGCTTGGAGAGTAGGGGTGGCAGGGTGGTAAGGTGGCAGGGTGGCAGGGTGGTAAGGTGGCAGGGTGGCAGGGTGGTAAGGTGGCAGGGTGGCAGGGTGGTAAGGTGGCAGGGTGGCAGGGTGGTAAGGTGGCAGGGTGGTAAGGTGGCAGGGTGGTAGGTAGGTGGGTGGCCCCTTGTTACCATGGGTAGTGTCTCACAGGGGAGAAGAAGGAGGAGGAAATATTGACGAGAGAGAAAGAGAGAGAGAGAATATGACACACAGACATACAAACATACACTTGTATTTTGACATGGATGCTCCCTCAACCAGACGCTCCCTCAACCAGACTCTCTCTCTCTCTCTCAACCGGATGCTCCCTCAACTAGACGCTCCCTCAACCAGACTCTCTCTCTCTCTCAACCGGATGCTCCCTCAACTAGACGCTCCCTCAACCACACTCTCTCTCTCTCTCAACCGGATGCTCTCTCAACTAGACTTTCTCTCAAACGGACTCGTTATCAACCGGACCCTCTGTCAAATGGACTCTTTCTCAATTGGGCTTCGCTCAACCGGATCCTCTCTCAACCAGACCCTTTCTAAACCGGACCCTCACTACAGACCCTCTCTAAACCGGACCCTCTCTCAACCGGACCCTCTCTAAACCGGACCCTCTCTAAACCGGACCCTCTCTAAACCGGACTCTCTCTAAACCGGACCCTCTCTCAACCGGACCCTCTCTAAACCGGACCCTCTCTAAACCGGACCCTCTCTAAACCGGACCCTCTCTCAACCGGACCCTCTCTAAACCGGACTCTCTCTAAACCGGACCCTCTCTCAACCGGACCCTCTCTAAACCGGACCCTCTCTAAACCGGACTCTCACTACGGACCCTCTCACAATAGGGCCTTCTCTCCCTTTGTTTCTAGAACGTTCCTCAGTAAGTGCTCACGGCTACTATGTGTCCAACAGACTTTTACGATTTCTATTCGTAGTAAACTCTCTCTCACTACCAAGTTTATTTCTCACCAAAAAATAAAAGTTCTTTAGGTTCTTTCTGTGGAATGCGTTCTTTCTTTTGGACTGTGTTTACACGAGTGAGTTTTATTTCAGTTCAGTTCTCGTCATTTTTCGTGTGACTGATGGATGTTATGAGTGAGTGAGGGATGGTGAGGGATGGTGAGTGAGAGTGGTGAGGGGTGGTGAGTGAGGGGTGGTGAGTGATGATGAGGGATGGTGAGTGAGGGATGGTGAGGGATGGTGAGTGAGAGTGGTGAGGGATGGTGAGTGAGGGGTGGTGAGGGATGGTGGTGAGGGATGGTGAGTGAGGGATGGTGAGGGATGGTGAGTGAGGGATGGTGAGTGAGAGTGGTGAGGGATGGTGAGTGAGGGATGGTGAGGGATGGTGGTGAGGGATGGTGAGTGAGAGTGGTGAGGGATGGTGAGTGAGAGTGGTGAGGGATGGTGAGTGAGGGGTGGTGAGGGATGGTGAGTGAGGGATGGTGAGTGAGGGATGGTGAGGGATGTTTCTTTTCCTTAATGGTGAGTTCATAAGACACCTTATAGTTTGATGTATGATTCTTGATGATTTGTGTCGTAAAAAATAAGGAACATGAACAATAATAATAATAATAATAATAATAATATAATAATAATAATAATAATAATAATAAACTGTTTCTCTAGTGGTCGCCAATATCGCCAAATAATACAAATACCTTAACAGTTGCCAATGAAAATATACAAGGCTGAACGAAAGGCTTTATCGCCACTTATCAATATGACATTTCATCTACAGAAAAAAAAATAGGTTAGGGAACGTGGGAGAAGGAAGGATACTGGTGAGGATCTGAAGGATGCTGAAGGAGCTTAGGAGAGGTCCAGGGGAGAGAGAGAGAGAGAGAGAGAGAGAGAGAGAGAGAGAGAGAGAGAGAGAGAGAGAGAGAGAGAGAGAGAGTGTATCAGCTCCATAAAACCTTCCTGAACTTCAACAATTTGGGACCACCTAAGTTGACCCTGAAACTGAATTAATATTAATGATTCCTCGCCTCCTCCCCCGCATACACACATGTTTACTGTGAATTTTCTCCGTGATGGGTAATGGTAATTGTCAGAGTGTTCATTAAGGGTACTTAACTGTCTTGTTTTCATACCATTAGAGAACTCTTCTGTGTTTGCATCTCTCTTATTGAATACTTGACCCCAGATCACTTACGCTACCAGCTTCCTAACTTTACAAGTACTCCCATTAAATATCTCATACTCTCCCCAGTATTCCATATCCCTCTTCGGTATCATATAATCCATAAATCAACTTCGTTCACTTTAACACGACTTAACCGTTTTGGTGCACAAATTATCAGCCCAAAACAAAGCTTATAAATCAATTTATAATATTTGTTTTGCTAATAAATAGAAATAGAACAACAGGAACTTTTCTTTTTTAAGCAGAAGTAGAAAATAAAGATGTAAATAATTTGTTCGCTGTTCGTACCATTATACGAACATTTACAGTCCCCTTCACTAGTGCGTTTACAGGGGCTCGTCATAACAACATTCCACAAATCATTAACTTTGAGATATTTGTTTTAATATTATTTTACTTTGATTCCATAGTATGTTTACTATTGCGAGTTTTCCTTCTGTCGAACGTAAACAAACACAGCGCTGCCACACTGCACAAAACCTGACGAGCCCCTGTAAACGCAGTACTGAAGGGGACTGTACATATCTTCATCTGGAAAAGGTTGCATGTATTGGACTGAAATAAATACGCAACCCAAACCATCTAGAATAAACTTTGAATGTGATTTTAACAGAAAAACTACGTATAAGTATTATCTTCTGAGCAAAAAAATAAAACAATAACTAAATCATGTATTGCAGTGAAATATACTGTACATGCGGTAAATATTTTATCTGCACTTGGCAAAAAAAAATATTTGCACCGCACACATGAACGTTAATCTAATTTAAAATAAAATTCAAATACGTCGTGAACACATATAAAACACGTGTTCTTTACCAACAAGTGAAATAAAAATGCATTTGTCCGGTTTATGAATCTTACCTAAACTAAACTAACCTTAGAGCTAACATAACTCTACGGCTTGATTTATCCCAGTACCTGACTTTACCACCGCGAGGCTTCCAGTACTGGCGGGTCAGCGGATACAAACAAAAAATATACCTATGAATAATACCGATACGTTTCTTAACTTATTTACTGGTATTTTATATTTTAAAGTAATGTTAAATATTATACAGTGTTATCAATCACGGGAACGTGTCAGAAATTACAAGGCAGGTTGGGGGTCACGGTGAGAGCTGATTAACACGCTGGGAGGAGTCTGTGAACTGCCATCCTCCTATTCAATATTTCTCCCCATATCAACTTGATTATAAATCTTTCATTATCGTTGTTTAAAACCTCAACAACGACCTGAAAAGAATGATAAATAAGGGAAATGGATGACACATTATAATGATCGTAAAGTAATGAAAAAAAATTACATCCTTCCTTCCTTCCTTCCCTTCTTTCATGAATTTTCCTGCTTTCTTTAATCCCTTCCCTCTCTGATGAGCAACTTGCATCACATACCACCCTCCCTCACCCCCCCCCCCGCAATAAACGGCCCTCCCCCAAGTTGACCAATTCCCCCCCCCCCCCCCCACCCTCTCCAACCCACGTGACTTACCTTGCAGAAAGGACCCGGCCAGGTGTAGGGGCTCAGGTGGTGGAGCGGCTCATCACTCCTGACCACGACTCTTCCTTGTAAAGTCGCCTCATCCTGTAGAAACATAAACAAATGTTAGATACAAGGATTTATTAGGACTGTTAAATCAATTCTTGTAAAAATTCAATAAATGTTGAGACTGATACATGATAAAAATAATCATTAAAGAATAAAGTCAACTATTTCCTGAAGCTTATTTCCGGTAATAATTACTTCCATCCCGGCAAATTTTTGAATATATTAAAAATTTTCACATAAAATTCATAAAAAAATAAAAATAATATAAAAAATCTACTAATTATTAATGCTATTGATCACTTAACCTCCATTCTATATGTACCAAACACCTTCAGTTTAGAAAATTTCAGAAAAAAATATTTGACAAGTTATTGAGATATGAGTGTTCCCTTGTTCCTACTAGTAAACTGTCTCTTCAACTACAGCAATGGTTCCCAAACATTTGCACAAGACAAAGCATTTAGTCTCACCAAACCCTCACGACTCCCCTCCTCCCCCATCAACTTCTAAACAACTTTGCTCCATAAACTCGTATTTATATTAACATCAATATCAATAAACTAGTAATTATCTTATCCAGGTATCTCGTGCATGGTGTCCACAAACAGTCGCGGTGTATACAAGATGTTCTCTGGTGGACAGACAGAAAGATTCCCCCAAAATACTCGATAAATTCCCTTGTATAATCTATAATCCTCCCCCATTGTTTCTAACAGAGGAAGCCCTAAGAAAGTCTCCCTTTACTACCTCCATAAGTTTCCTCAACAATAACGGGATATAGTCTACCCCCCCCCCCCTCCATCCTGTAGAGCCAGTATTACTCTACAGACACACAAACAGACATGTATCCACACACACACACACACACACACACACACACACGCCATTTCTAATTCAATATTATCATTATATAAATTACAAACATAAACACCCCAGGCAGGTATTTATAAATTATTCATTAATATATATATCATGTATAAACAGCGTATCTAATTTGCCAACACTTGTACTATACGCAAATAAAATTCTCCCACTATTAATATTCTATAATTCACAAAATAGTAAATAAATAAACGACATTTCACGCACCCACACACACACAACTCTCTACAATTCGCTTTAATAGTTTATGCATATTTCAGTTTAATATTTCATAACCATTTTTACCGTCACGGATCAACAAAAAATAAAAGTCTGTATATATTGTATTGTTGTCAGCTGCAGAGGTCAGTAGTACAGCTGGTGTGATGGTGGGGCGACTGTCCGAGGGTCTTTGTACTTTGTGGGGAGGGAGAAGGAGGGGAATAGGGGAAGAAGAAGAAGAAGAAGGAGAGGGAAAGTAGCGTTAACAACTATACCACTACCACCACTACTACCATCGTTACCACCTAGAACAGCGAATAAAGAGAGAGAGAGAGAGAGAGAGAGAGAGAGAGAGAGAGAGAGAGAGAGAGAGAGAGAGAGAGAGAGAGAGAGAGAGACTGGAACTGAGCAAACATCCACATTAGTTTTTCCAATTGGTCGATACTATATAGCTTGACCCATCCCGTGACCTAAATGGGATGGGTCAAGATTGGTATTGGTTAAATGGTTCCCTTTTCCACATTCCACCTTTCCCTCCCTCTCTCCCACTGTCCAATTAGGCCCCTCCGCTCCTAATCTAATTTAACAATATTAGGACGTGAGCCTATTTATCTATCATCATTAACTCTTAAGTATCTTCTCTTTCTACTCTTATCTTTTCTCTCCCTTCTTCATCTTCTTTCTCTTATCTCTCCTTCCATCTCTCTTCCTCCTTTCCTTTTCCATTTTCCTCCTCTTCTTTCTCTCCTCTTCCACCGTGTCTTCTTCTCCACTTGAGATCCTCCTCCTCCTCTTCTTCATTTCTTTTACTCCTACTCCTTATTTTATCTTCTTCCTTCTCCTCCTCCGCCTCCTCTCTTCTTCCTAATCCTCTTCCTTCTCTCTCGCTCATCCTTCTCTTCTTCTTCTTCTTACCCTTCTTACTGCTCTTCTCTTCCTCCTTCGTCATCATCCCCATCTCTCTTTTACCTCCTACTACCTCGCTGACTCAACACGTAACTGACAGCTCGCAAGATACTGGTCCTGACAGCCTCAACAACAAGAGTTTCAAGAACAACATCGGTGACGGCAGCACAAACACACAAAAAATTTAACAAAATACAACTACAATATCCGTAACAACAACAATTGGAATGGAAACAGCAGGGAAAAACAAATAAAAACAAACAAGTAACAGCCGCAGCAAGGAAAACAACAGGAAACAAATACAACACGAACAAAGCAACAGTAGCGATATGTAGATTCAAAAGCACGAACAGAATTACATCACTATAAACAAATGCAACAGTATTAAAAGTATACAACGGATATACAACAGCATTAACAGACGTAGAACAGAACTAACAGTGGTATAGCTCATATGCCATACCTCCGACCTGGCTGCTATGTAATATGCCGGGTCTTGTAAGGCTGCATAGCGCTCTGGTATGGCATTTACTATAGATCTCAGACCTCGAGACCTTCTACGATATCAGGGGCTCAAATGTACGATATCAGGGGCTCAAATGTATGATATCAAGGGTCTCAAATGTACGATATCAGGGTCTCAAATGTACGATATCAGGGTCTCAAATGTACGATATCAAGGGTCTCAAATGTACGATATCAGGATCTCAAATGTACGATATCAGGATCTCAAATGTACGATAGCAGGGTCTCAAATGTACGATATCAGGGGTCTCAAGGGGATTTAATACCATATAATGGACTTGAAACATCTCCTAAACTACTTATTATGACATAAAAAATACTATGACGTAATAAAACTTTGAAGATTATAGTTATTATGAGACGTGATACTATAATTAACGAGGCTTTATTATGTCACTATAATTATCAAGCCACTATTGTAATTATCCATAACATAATAATTAGTGCAGTGCATGAGGTCACGTCTCTCTCCTGATACTTGACACACGCGATGGGATTAATGAACTAAATAAATAACAACGTGATGGACAGGATGTTGCTCCCATGACTAATGTATTTATTAACATGATGGAGAGTATTATTATTTGTATCATGGTAATATTTTTGTTTTAATTGTATAATATCTCTACTGTAGTATTAGTGTTAATAGGGTGCGTTTTTTTAACATTTGACCTGACCTGACCTTGACCTGACCTGACCTGACCTGACCTAACCCAATTTATGGAGGGGGGACCTACGAGTATAATATCAATCGGGATTTTTGGTTGAGATCTGTCGGGGGTCTATAATTAACCACATAATATCTGTCGGGATTTACATATATCGGGTAGTTCCTCTTACAACATTCAGATCGTGTTGTCGGGATTATATAAAAAAAAAGGATTACCTGTCAACTTCAACTTAACTTAAAGAAAAATATAATCTTATTTATATTTGGGATTTTATTCGTATTTCGTTTCGGTGTTTGAGGTTTGTGTGTGAATCCGATTTCCAATTCATTTTGCAAAACACAGAATTAAACCCAAAAATTCGGAACAACTATGTTTATATAATATCCTCTGTTTTATTGAAGTGTTTTCTTATTATTACTAAAAAAATAAATGACAAAATAAGAAATAGATAATATACTTTATAATGCACTCGTAAAAGTCGAAATAAATTGGTTACATTTATCTCGTTAGGGCATTTTTCGAAACAGTTGAAGTTTCCGTATTATGGTGTTAGTTCAGATGGATTACGGATTAACTCTTGATAGGAAATTAGGTCAGTCTCGTTTCAAATCGTGTTAATCCCCATTCTCTCTCTCTCTCTCTCTCTCTCTCTCTCTCTCTCTCTCTCTCTCTCTCTCTCCCAACAACACCCAGTGACTTGTGTTTTCCTTTAGACTTTCCTTAAGATTTTTCAGAATTTTCCCAAAGTTGTTGTAAGCCTTACGGGGGGGGAGGAAGGAAGGAGTGGGAAGGTCCTAGTCCTGTCTGTATCAATATTCGGTATTATTTCTACTGCAAAATCTCTGGTGGTATTTCTGGGTAAATAATTTTTGGTCTTGTTTTAGCGTCAGTAACGAAAAATAGGAAATATCTCTCGACTGCTAGTAGAAGATGAATGCACAGGTTGCTAGTTGAATGAATGCACAGGTTGCTAGTTGAATGAATACATCGTTAGTTAAATGAATGCATTATAATACTTGAAAGAACACAGGTTGCTAGTTGAATGAATGCACAGGTTGCTAGTTAATGAATGCACTGGTTGCTAGTTAATGAATGCACTGGTTGCTAGTTGAATATCGAATACTTAATCACCATAGAAATATTAATTACCATAGAATATCCTTAACTACCATGAAGCTTCCATTAACTACCATAAAGGCTCATATAATATCAACAAACACCTATCCTATCCCCCCCTCTTCCCCCATTCACTCAAATCACCTAATCCTATTCAATCACCCATATCCACAAGACACATCTGGCCATTCCCTAATCACCAATTACACCTAAACTAGGAAGAAGGTTATCGAGATCCCAAAAAGATTCGTAGTTAAATTGGTTTCTGGAAAGAGGGAAAATGGTGAGACAAAACCGCGTGTAATGGTATAGTTATGATCAATAAAACAAAACGAAACATAAAACCAACTGTACATTAAACACAAACAATCAAAACACGCAATACAAACACAAAACACACACACACATTGTCTTCGTAATCTCTTTAAGGCGCAAATCCGATTAAGAGTGAATTCTCCCAAATACCTCTTGCTGGGAACACCATTTAGCAATTTAGGCTAACTGCTTATTACAAAAAGAGAGAGAGAGAGAGAATAAGAGAGAAAATTAATAAAAAATAGGAGACAGATATAGGTAAGATAAATATATTGATAGGAAATATATAGGAGAATATATTTAAGTGAAGAACAAAAAAGGGAGTGAAAAAAATAATAATAATAACAATTAATAATAATAATAATAATAATAATAATAATAATAATAAGAACGTAGGAAATGAAAACAGATGGAATAGAATAAGTAAGATAAATTTAAAATAAGGAAAATGGAATAAGAACACGAACATACGAAGAAGGAAATAAAGAAAATGGAAAGAAAAATAAGAGGGAAAGATGAGAAAGATAGAAAACACGAAAAAAAAATAACATTGATGAAAGGAAGACTCGTTAAATGAAAAGAGAAACAGGAGAAATTGATAATGTATAAGAAAGAAGGACGGACATACAGACAGACCTACACATATCAAATAACTTACATAATCAAGCACACACACGTACACACTTACACGATCATCCTAGCCTCCACACACACACACACTTACACGATGGTAGGGGGTACAGGATGGTGGGGGATATGGGTGGGGTGTGGGGGGTGGAGGGAGATGTTCGGGGATATATCACACATTCGACTTAAGGTTAAACATATTTTAGTCGTATATGGACGATTTTAACTAATACGTGTAAATATATATTTTTTTTCCAGCAATTTTTTTTTTTTTTTTAGTCTTATACGAGAACTTCACTTTATTCAGCCAAATTAGTAACAGACAGACAGACAGAGAGACAGACAGACACTCACTCCTCTGTCAATCTCCACTACCACCATTATAAACGTCGGGGAAAAAATAAAAGATGCATAAATTTCCTGACTATTTTTTTTTTCCTTCCCTCGTACTTTTCCTTTTCTGAGTTCATTCCGACGCGACAAAACTTTTAATGATGTTGGAATCAAGTTGTGAGATAGGACCTTACCACTCGACTGACCAAACTAATTTGTGGTCTCTCTCTCTCTCTCTCTCTCTCTCTCTCTCTCTCTCTCTCTCTCACCGCCCATATTTCTCCACCCACAGCCCACCCACAGCCCACCCACTCCCTCTCTATTCAGCCTAGTTTAATTGTGTTTGTTTTTTAATATTTATTTACTTATTTACATATATATATATTAATTGATTGTTTGTTGTTTGATTTTGTAAACAGGTCATGGGAATAACCTCGAGGGTATAATTGTTTGTATTGTTTTTGAATACTTGTTTACTTGTTGTTTATGTCCTTGTATCGTGTGTTTGTTTGTATTTGTTAGCGACAGAAACAATTGTGGTTAGTAACATAAAAATTTGAATAGTTGATCTGGTAACCTGAACCTTTATGTTGTTATAGGTTGAAATGCCTCGTTCCGGGTCACTAATGGTTTTGGGGGGAGGGAGGAAGGGAGAGGGGAGAAGGTGAGGGGGAGGAAGGGAGAGGGGAGGAGGTGAGGGGGAGGAAGGGAGGGGAGGAGGTGAGGGGGAGGAAGGGAGGGGAGGAGGGGAGGGGGAGGAAGGGAGGTGAGGGGGAGGAAGGGAGAGGGGAGGAGGTGAGGGGAGGAAGGGAGAGGGGAGGGGGAGGAAGGGAGGGGAGGAGGTGAGGGGGGGGAAGAGAAGGGAAGTGGGATGAAGGAAAGGGGAAGTGGGGTGAACAGAGGGAGCAGGGAGGAAGGGAGAGGGGAGGGATGAAGAGGGAGAGAGGGGAGACAGGGAGGGGAAGGGAAGTGAAAAGAGGAAGAGGGGAAGAAAACGGAAAGCGTGAAGGGGTTAAAGAGGAGAAGAGAGAGAAAGAGGGGGAAGAGAGACGAAATAAAGCGATAGAAAGAAAGAAAAACAAGAGAGAGAGGAAGAGTAATATGTAAGAAAAGGAGGAAAAGAAAGAAGAGGAATAGGAGAGAGAGGGAAGAGAATAGGGGAGAGGGGAGGGAAGGGGAGCCAGAGGGGGTAAGGGAGAGGGGAAACTGTGAGAGCTTCCATTTCAACAATTCAATCCCTCCCTCCCTCTCCCTAACCATACGGGAGGGGAGGGGAGGGAGGGGTCACCTGAATATTTAACCTGAACCGCTGTTAAGTTAGGTTAGGTTAGGTTAGGTTAATCGTATTTTTGACGTTACTCTAAAAAAACAGTATATTGGGTGAGCGTTTCTTTTTATAGGATGCTTAAAATATGTTGACCCAATCATATTTCTTCTTAGTTAGTCGCCCATAAAGTGTTGACCAATCATATTTCTTCTTAGTTAGCCGCCCAGTAAGTGTTGACCAATCATATTTCTTCTTAGTTAGCCGCCCAGTAAGTGTTGACCAATCATATTTCTTCTTAGTTAGCCGCCCAGTAAGTGTTGACCAATCATATTTCTTCTTAGTTAGCCGCCCAGTAAGTGTTGAATAAGATAAATAATGTAGACTAACCCACATTTTTTTTTGCAGTGGACACAAAATGAAAATGATGTTGATATATCGAAATTTTCCTAAGCTAAGCTAACCTAACCTGACCTGACCTAACCTGACCTGACCTGACCTGGCCTGGCCTGACCTGACCTGACCTGACCTAACCTAACCTAACCAGAAAAAACAAACATTGCTTGGATCTGTCACGCGTAAAATGTGTTAGCCAGTTACAAAAAAATATAAACATCGACTCCTTCATTAAACAACAAAAGCTTCAATGTTTACAAAAAAGTTGACAAAAAATATTGACCTGTCACAAAAAATAAAATAAATAAATAAATAAATAAAATAAATAAATTAATTAATGAATAAATAAGAAAAATCGAGGTATTACGGCTACTGTATTTCAAAGGGTTCAACTTATCTACGATGACTCAATCCCTTCAGTAAAGTGATTTAATCCCTTGTGTGCAATAACTTAATTACCTTTATTCGGTGGAAATTACAGTCAATTAACTAACGTAACTAATTGTCACTGTTAACCTTGTCTGTGAGTGTCTGTGAGTGTCTGTCTGTGAGTGTCTGTCTGTGAGTGAGTGTCTGTCTGTGAGTGTCTGCCTGTCTGTGAGTGTCTGTGAGTGTCTGTCTGTCTGTCTGTGAGTGTCTGTCTGTGAGTGAGTGTCTGTGAGTGTCTGTCTGTCAGTGAGTGTCTGTCTGTGAGTGTCTGTCTGTGAGTGTCTGTAGCCAGGCGTGTCTTTGTGCTCAGGAACACATGTGTACAAGTATCGGCATTCGACCCCACAACTCAACACCTCAGCCAATGAGGAAAATTAATCGATTTATTGTTACTGGCGGTACACTACCAAACGATTAGGCAAATTTCAACCTTGTTAACGAGGTAAATAAGGCATATACGTTACCTTTACGACCCAAGTTTCTCTGTGGAAAGTTCGAGCTTCACGAGAGTTGTTTGAAGCCTCACAATCACTTTCGAAACTACAACACCAAAGACCTTTATTAACAGAGGCTTCAAGTTAGGGACAATTTTATACCATGTTCGAATATTTGTCTCTTTGTTAAGTCATAAAGAACACCGACTACTGAGAGACGTTGTGAGACAGATGGCGAGAGAGATAATGAGAAATATACGAAACAGGTTCAATGCCTTTGTCATCTATGAGTGAAGCAGTCAAGAAGCTTTTCAAATTCCATTAACATTTTTTCGTACTGAATGTCTCCAAGAAAATTTGTTATGCTGACTTTCGTAATAAAATTGAGCAAGTATTGATGATTCTGGGAACAGTTGTGTGTTATTGATTCTGGGAACAGGTATAATTAATTGTGTGATTCATTTACACTATGTTCCCTTCCTTGCACTAGCTTTCAACTATCTTCTCCTTTCCCTCCCTCTCCTCTTCTCCCACCTCCTTCCCTCAGTCTTTCTATGCATCATTTACTCACATCTTTGTGTTTTTTCTCACTCATTTTCGCTCTTTCTAACTCTCACTCTCTCTCTCTCTCTCTCGGGTGAAAAATATGCGCCATTATCCCATCTCTCAGCTTCCTCCGTCAGCCTCTTCCATCCCCTCTCTTTGTCTCTCAGCTCCTCTCAGCCTCAATTACTCCCATTAACTCAGTCCCTTATTATTTACTCTCCTCCTTCTCCTTCATACTACTTCTCTGACTCTTCTTCCTCCTACTCCTCCTCTTCCTTCTTCTTCTTCCTTCCTCTTCCTCCTTGCCTCACCTTTTTCCTCCATACTGCTCTCTCTCTCTCTCTCTCTCTCTCTCTCTCTCTCTCTCTCTCTCTCTCTCTCTGTGTGCTATCCAACGTTCTTTATCTTTATATATTGTTATTGCTCTCTTCTTTCCCGTCAATACGTCAGGATAGCTGTCACCATCACTACTACCACCACTAGTACCACCATTTATCACCACTACCATCAACCACCACTAGTACCACACCATTTATCACCACTGCTACCACCAATCACCACCACCACTACTACTACTACTACCGCCATTCACCACTACCAACATCAACCACCAATGCTACCACCATCAACCACCACACCCATTCCATCATCATGACCAATAATTATCACCCTTCCAATATTACCACCATTACCACCATCACCACCATTCTTCTCCCCCTGCCACTACAATCACTCTCCTCTCCTCACCTCACCTCTCCTCACCCCTTACCAGCATCCTCCGCCCTCTTAACCAGCGGCCATTTTCCCCATTCACAAATTTCTTCCTCTTATTATTCTTGTTTAGTTGACTTTTTTCTTTCCTTTGTCACCATCTGTTTCGGCTCATTCATGTTCTCTCTCTCTCTCTCTCTCTCTCTCTCTCTCTCTCTCTCTCTCTCTCCTTCCACCCTTCCCATCCATAGTTAATTTCTCATTGTCTTCCCTAATTCTTCCCTATTCTCTTTCTCCATCATCTAATCCTCTTTCTGGTTCCTTTATTATCATCTTTACCCATTCCTTCCTTCCTTCCTTCCCTTAATCCTTAATTCTTTCCTCTTCCTCCATTAACCTTTCTTCCTTCCGAACATCATTATCATCACACTTTCCAGCGTTAATTCCTCTTCTATGACAATATTGACGCTAATGGTGATGCTGGTAGCTGGGGTGGTGGGGGGGGGGTGGGTGGATAGTGGAAGTAATGGTGGTAATGGTTGTGCTGATTGTGTCTTGCTAATGTTGCGTCTTCCGGGTGTGATGGTGATGGTGTAGGGGTGATGGTGGTGGTGTAGGGGTGGTGGTGTAGTGGTGGTGGTGTAGGGGTGATGGTGGTGGTGTAGGGGTAGAGGTAAGGGTGGTGGTAGTGAGTGAGGGTGGTGGTTACTAGGAAAGGTTACTAAGTACATAGGATGGAGGCGGTGATGGAGGCGGTGATGGAGGCTGCGGTGGCGTGAGAGTGGCCGTCATAACTCAATTGAGCACATTACCCCAGTGCGGAGGTTCAACGGACGCGGCAGCTGTGGTCACCAAGATGGAGGAGGCCAGTCTGGGAGAGAGGCCAATAGGACCACAGAACTTCATCCTAATTACCATATTCCTCGCCATCTCGTTCACATTTTGTGGTGACGAGGGAGGGAAAGGGAAGGCTGGCGTGTCTAGAGGGTGTATGGGAGGAAATAGAGAAAGATGAAGAAAAGGAAGATGAGATTGGAGGGCGGGGGGCGGGAGATGGCGTGTACACAGATGGGAAAATGGTGAGGAAAGTAGGGAAATGATCATCTGACTGTAAGAAGAAGGAAAAGCATAGGGTACAACTTTACCACATTATTCAACTTACACAGAAGCTTTATCTCATCTGACCACCGCTTACATAATAACCTTCTCACACAGTCCACGAAGAAGGAAGTGAACGTAACACTATAGTCTCAAAGATGATGGATGACCCGTATGTAAAGTTTTTCTCAAGTACATATTTCCTACTAGTAAACAGTTCCTACTAGTACAGAATTCCTACTAGTAAACAGTTCCTACTAGTACACAGTTCCTCCTAGTACACAGTTCCTCCTAGTACACAGTTCCTACTAGTACACAGTTCCTACTAGTACACATATACAAGAGAGTCGTCATGGTTCTCTCTTGCTCACCCCCAGACAGTCATTCACAACACGGCCGGCCATTCACGACGGAGCAACATGCGCTTTAAACATAAAATCTTGAGGGAGAAATTACCTATGACGGCCATAGTGTATCTGAAACCTAATGTCTTCTGGGGAATAAATAAACAACAACTGTAGATTTATAATATTACAGTAGGTTTGGTTAGGTCTGGTTAGATTAGGTTAGGTTTGGTTAGTCGGATATTACCCAAGGGAAAAAGATAAGTAAAATTCATGTGGTTGAAATCTAAATACACATCAGTACAGTAAAACTTCTACTTATCGGACTATATGAGAGGAAATTCCGTTATAGAGAGGGTCCGTTATATATGAAACTACGGATAGAGAAGGAGGAAGATGCTGTCTGAAGGAAGATGATGTGTGAAGGAGGAAGATGCTGTATGAAGGAAGAAGATGCTGTCTGAAGGAGGTAAATGCTGTCTGAAGGAGGAAGATGCTGTCTGAAGGAAGAAGATGCTGTCTGAAGGAGGAAGATGCTGTCTGAAGGAGGAAGATGCTGTCTGAAGGAGGTAAATGCTGTAACTCTCCCTCGTTGGATCTCTCAAATAAGACAGCCAGTGGAACGAAGGACAAACAGTTACCAGGTTACCTTAAGACAGATATTTACCAAAGGCATCTAATAATATACCTCACGATGAAATAACGTTTAATATCACACAAGATAAGACCAAAACACTCTATTGGGTAAAGCAGAGAGATGTATATATATAAATTTCTTCACAAACTAACCATAAAATTCTAATCAGTTATACACGCAATCTTCCGTTCCCCCAAGGCACCATCTTGGATCCACCTCTGTTTCTCACCACCAGCTACACATAACAATATTATAAACTCCATAAACTAATGACTGATAAAACACTACATAAACCAATGACCAACAAATCAACACTACATAAACCATTGACTGACAAAACACTACATAAACCATTGACCGACAAATCAACACTACATAAACCATTGACCGACAAATGAACATGATACTCATTAGGTAGGAATTTCAACTCATTCCTTAAAAAAAAATAGATAAAATAATTAAGATAGAAACGTCTTCCAAAATACATAAAATTTATCACATGAATGAAAGGTTAAGACACATAAGGATTAATGAAGTGCCAAGACCTAACTATCACAACACGACAAAGTAAACATTACCTTTAGAACACGACAGATTAAACATTACCCTTAAAACACGACAGATTAAACATTACCCTTAAAACACGACAGATTAAACATTACCCTTAGAACACGACAGATTAAACATTACCCTTAAAACACGACAGATTAAACATTACCCTTAAAACACGACAGATTAAACATTACCCTTAGAACACGACAGAGTAAGAGATAACGACAGGAAGGTCTCATGAGGTCTATTAAAACAAGTGATACTCAACCATTAATGATATGGTAGAAGTGGAAGGTTTCTGTAGGTCACTTAACCTAACCTAACCTAAATGATCGTGGTGTGGGTGTGTGGATGGTGTGGGTGTGTGGATGGTGTGGGTGTGTGGATGGTGTGGGTGTGTGGAGGGTGTGGGTGTGTGGAGGGTGTGGGTGTGTGGAGGGTGTGGGTGTGTGGATGGTGTGGGTGTGTGGAGGGTGTGGGTGTGTGGAGGGTGTGGGTGTGTGGAGGGTGTGGGTGTGTGGATGGTGTGGGTGTGTGGAGGGTGTGGGTGTGTGGAGGGTGGGGGTGAGTGGATGGTGTGGGTGAGTGGATGGTGTGGGTGTGTGGAGGGTGTGGGTGTGTGGAGGGTGTGGGTGTGTGGATGCTGTGGGTGTGTGGAGGGTGTGGGTGTGTGGAGGGTGTGGGTGTGTGGATGGTGTGGGTGAGTGGATGGTGTGGGTGTGTGGATGGTGTGGGGATGGTGTGGGTGTGTGGATGGTGTGGGTGTGTGGATTGTAAGAGAAAAGTACTCGAGGGGTTAAACCTGTTGTCGGTAAAAATATGAAAAAAAAGCTGAGAGACTTGTAGAGCTTTTGAAGCTTAAGGGGGGGGGACTATCAGCTTGAGAGGGAACTATCAGTTTGAGGGAGGAAACTGTCAGCTTGAAGGAAGGAACAGTACCAGCTTGAGGGAGAGAAACTACCAGCTTGAAGGGGGCACTATAAGGTTGAGGTGGATAAATACTACCAGCTTGAGGGACGGGAAACTATCAGCTTGAAGGAGGAAAACAACACTAGCTTAAAGGAGGGAACAGTACCAGCTTGAGGGAGAGAAACAGTGCCAGCTTGATGGAGGGTAACAGTATCAGCTTGAAGGTAGGTAACAGTAACAGCTTGATGGAAGGAAACAGTACCAGCTTGAATAATCAGTTGGACATGCACAATAACGTAGCCTTGATTGGATAACAAGTAAACGCCTGATAAAATAAAGAATAATATAAATACAAATAATATGATAATAATAAATAACAACTTATCAGAGTTTTAGTTTATTCAGTAATGTTGTAAATTGTTGCTATAATTTTGTTGTAGTTGTAAATATTTAGGTCGTAAATTATTGTTAAAAATATTGGTGTTTTTGTGAATATATTTTTTCTCGTCAAATTCGGAACTTTTTCATAATATTTCAGATTGATTGATTTTCTTTTTTCTGCTTCAACTTTTCTTTAGTGGAGATAAATTATTAATGAGAAAATCTATTTACAAGAGGTAGTGTGAGTGGAGGGTATATGTGGAGGGTATGTGGATGGTATGTGGATGGTATGTTTAGGGTGTGTAGAGGGCAATGCACTAGAACAATGAACGAGACCAGGTTAAGTGCTTCCTACCTCCTTTAAAACCCTCTCATCACCCACCCACACCCATCACCCACCCATACCCCCCACCCATACCCCCCATCCGTACCTCCCATCCCCACCCCACACACACATTCTCCATCCCAGACGTAACTCCAATTTACCCATAACACGTCTTTAAAATTCTAGATCATGAAAGCTACTTTACACACCAACACGCTACAAGACGTTTCCTGTCTCCCCCCAAAAAATGGTTCAAACAGGACGAATTGGGTGTTGGTGACGTTAGCTGGAGGGAGTGGAGGGAGTGGAGGAGGGAGTGGAGGGGAGGGAGGGAGGGAGGGAACACCTGTGGTATATGGGTGTGAGGTTGAGTGGGAAGGAAGGAAGGATGGAAGGAAGGAAGGAAGGAATAAAGGAAGGAAGGAAGGAAGGAAGGAAGGAAGGAATGGAACACCTGTTGTATATGGGTTGTGTGGAAGGGGCCAGACTGCATACTATGGGTCGATGAACTCAAAATTTAGGTCCTGCTGTCTGGAATGGTAAAGGGATGTGTGTGTGTGTGTGTACGTGGGCGTGTGTGTGTGTAGATTATGTGCGTGAGTCTAATACATTTATACACGTACACAGCCACCTGGTCTGTGAGTGTGTTAAACCTTCCTTGTGCGGATTTGTTAATGAACACACTGTACATGATGTAGTGATGATAGTGAGTATGGTGATAAATGGTGATGATGGCGAGGAAGTGATGACGAGGTGGTGAAGGCGATGGGGTGATGGCGAGCTGAGGGTGATGGCGAGCTGGGGGTGATGGCGAGCGGGGGGTGATGGCGAGCTGGGGGTGATGGCGAGCTGGGGGTGATGGCGAGCTGGGGGTGATGGCGCGCTGGGGGTGATGGCGCGCTGGGGGTGATGGCGAGCTGGGGGTGATGGCGCGCTGGGGGTGATGGCGAGCTGGGGGTGATGGCGAGCTGGGGGTGATGGCGAGCTGGGGGTGATGGCGAGGTGACTTTAGCCATAAAACAAAGAATATTTGACTTATACTGTACAGGTATGTATGGCTCTTTAACATTACCTAATTAAATTTTTTGAGGTGAATGATTGGATTTTTAGCTCAATTTTTTATACGCTACCATAGCACCGATCATATAATGGTATGAACTGCTTGTTTATCTGTCTGTCTGTCTGTCCGCCTGTTTACTTGACTGTCTGTCTGTCTGTCAATTCGCCTGTCTGTGAACTAACTTTTCGAGGGTTACTAGGTCAAAGGTTAGGTTACCTGATACAAAAACTGTAATACACGTGTTGTACCACCACAAAAAAAAAAAACACCTGAAATATTTACTGTTTGAAGCACCCACTCGTCACTGTGTCATAACTCGATACATAATTCGTCACAGGGTAATAGTTATTAATACAAGAATCAAATTTCCATATTGTAGTGAAGATCATGTTACCTGAGTACCTGTTACCTGTGGAGCGAGTGTTGTGTTATCGTTTGAGGTATTTCTATTACACTGATATTAATGGCCTGATTGAACATTTTTCCAGCCTGAAGGAAGCGTTTATGTTTTATTAGCGCCCATGTGGTATGTTGTGTAGTGGAGGGGTCGTATTATTATTATTATTATTATTATTAAGCTATAAGCCTCAATCATACTGGACAAACTATAACATCTGACTAAACACTCAACATTACAACTAAACCCCTTAACTCCAGGTCTACAAACATTCATCAGACACTACACACATTCATCACACACTACACACATTCTTTCCCTTACTCAACATTCTCGTGTAACATGAATTTTCGCATATTTTTCCACACAAAGTCATTAGTTCTGATTAATTAAATACCTGTCACAGCCCACACTATTAATTACGTGAAGAAAATTAGATATACTCATTAGATCTGTTAATTACCATTGTGTCAGGATGGCGGAGGTAGAATGGCCTAGGACCACAATTACTGCCCTTAGGTATACGAGTACCCCCATCCTCCTCCTCCACCTCCTCCCTCACACGCCACAGCACCCCTCTTCTTCCTCCTCCCTCACACGCCACAGCACCCCTCTTCCTCCTCCTCCCTCACACGCCACAGCACCCCTCTTCTTCCTCCTCCCTCACACGCCACAGCACCCTTCTTCCTCCTCCTCCCTCACACGCTACAGCACCCCCTCCTCCTCCCTCACACGCCACAGCACCCCTCTTCCTCCTCCTCCCTCACACGCCACAGCACCCCCTCCTCCTCCCTCACACGCCACAGCACCCCTCTTCCTCCTCCTCCCTCACACGCCACAGCACCCCCTCCTCCTCCCTCACACGCCACAGCACCCCTCTTCCTCCTCCTCCCTCACACGCCACAGTACCCCTCCTCCTCCCTCACACGCCACAGCACCCCTCCTCCTCCTCCTCCCTCACACGCCACAGCACCCCTCTTCCTCCTCCTCCCTCACACGCCACAGCACCCCTCTTCCTCCTCCTCCCTCACACGCCACAGCACCCCTCTTCCTCCTCCTCCCTCACACGCCACAGCACCCCCTCCTCCTCCCTCACACGCCACAGCACCCCTCCTCCTCCTGCTGGTGATGAAGAGACACAGTAGCAGCTGCAGCGGCAGTTTTTCAATAAGGTAGTGAGGCAGCGACTTACACCAGCACCCTCCCTAATGAATCTAAACTTTTTCTTGTTAAACTCAATTAACTCATCCACCAACAATCTTTTCTTCAATTATTTAAACCTTCATATCCTAAAGAGGTATATAACCGATAGATTATATATACCGGTCTACAGTATATCTATAATATATTTTAGTTTTCCTGTATTTTATATCCAAGAGAATCTACATATGCAAATGGGAATGCCAATTGGAGTGTTCGTTAATACAAGCCTGAGTTAAAGTTCTCGTGTACTTGAATACACGTGGAATGTTCTTCAGTCAGACGTAAAGCGAATGAATAAATTTGACTAAGCGGAAGCAACGTATTAAAATGTGGTGACCTTTGTGTCAGACAGTCAAGTTCGCCTGCCTTAAGTGTGGGTTACTTTATTGCCCCCATGTCTCGTGTCGTCTCAATCGTTTTTCATCGTCGTGTTCATAGTTGTCGTCATCGTCTCTCTCTCTCTCTCTCTCTCTCTCTCTCTCAGCAGCTAGTCCCTTAGGCCGGTAAACTCAACAAACTTAGTAGTCATTTAGCGGCTCAAAACTGCCCTGGATGACTCGGGTCAGCTGATGGTTAGGAGAGGACGGAGGGTAATGGTGAGGGAAATGACAGAGAAGAGTAGTGGTGGAGAGGGGGTAGTGGTGGAGAGGGGGTAGTGGTGGAGAGGGGGTAGTGGTGGAGAGGGGGTAGTGGTGGAGAGGGGGTTGTGGTGGAGAGGGGGTAGTGGTGGGGAGGGGGTAGTGGTGGAGAGGGGTAGTGGTGGGGAGGGGGTAGTGGTGGGAAGGGGGTAGTGGCGAATAGGAGGAGAGAGAGAGAGAGAGAGAGAGGGAGAGAGAGAGAGAGAGTAAAGGTAAGTGGCAAGGATAAGGATAAATAGCGTAAAGAAGGAGTTAGTGGTGACAAGAAGTAGTCAAGATGTCTGAAGGTTAATGGAAGAAGAAACTACGAAGTAAAGGAGAAAAAAAGAAATTAAATAAATAAATAAACACATAACGAACACACAGCGAACGAAACACACCAATAAAAACGAATAGAAGAACAACGAAAGAATAATAAATTAAGTATAATCGTCAAAATTAAACAATGATGCGAATGTTTGGAAATATGTTTTTAAAAGTGTCATTTGTCATTCACTTTAGGCCCTCAGGTCCAGCGCAGCAGAGTAATATATATATTTTTTTCTGTACTTAAAACTCTCTTGCTTTCTGTATATTGATTTAGACTTTTTCATTTAAGAAGAAACTTATATTTGTCGCTGGTAGTTTGAAAAGTTGATGAGTTAACCTGACAATAAGGGGAACCAAAACAAAAAAGAAAGACCAAAACAATAAAAAAAACAAAAAAATATAATGAAAAACAAGACAACGAACAAAGAAAAACAATAAAATCAAAACAACAGAAGCAAAAAGGACAGAAAAATTCAAAAGACTCAATATCACCATCGAAAAAATTACATTACTTGGCTGTAGAACTATCACACGGCACCACGGTCTGGCTTCCTGGGTAATACACGAGATGGAATAACACACACACACAGTTAAACCATAATACAATGCAGGCAGAATCTTCCCTCCTCTCAGCTCTGAACTCGTGTAATATCAACAACCTCCCACTCACGGCTGTAGCAATTCGTCTCCATTCACTACCTCCCACTCACTCAAGTGCTTGTCATCACTCCCACTCACACACATCCTCTAGCCTCCCACTTAAACACATGCATATCACAATAACCTACGTACTGCATTTCATCCTCAATAGTGCACTCGTGGACACTTAGGTTTCACATCCCTCGCACTGCTACGTTACACCCATCTACACCCACCTACACCTGCCTACACTCACTCACATCCACCTACACCTGCCTACACTCACTCACACCCACCTACACCTGCCTACACTCACTCACACCCACCTACACTCACTCACACCCACCTACACCTGCCTACACTCACTCACACCCACCTACACCTGCCTACACTCACTCACACCCACCTACACCTGTCTACACTCACTCACACCCACCTACACCTGCCTACACTCACTCACACCCACCTACACCTGCCTACACTCGCTCACACCCACCTACACCTGCCTACACTCACTCACACCCACCTACACCTGCCTACACTCACTCACACCCACCTAAACTATAGCTGTTTCTGAATTCTGACTTTCATTAAGCGAGCAATTACACAAGTAAATTAAACACACTCACATATAAGGCCCTCCAAGGAAGACTCTTACGTAAAGCTCTTACTATTGTTGCCAAGTGCAAGTTCTCTCTCTCTCTCTCTCTCTCTCTCTCTCTCTCTCTCTCTCTTTACATACTCCTTTCCTTGCCTATACTTCCCCTTTCTGTTCCTCTTTCTTCTTCCTCACTCAGTGTCCTCTTCCTCCTCTCTTTTTCATCCTCCTTACTCTTACTAATCCTCCTCCTATTCCTCATCCCTTCTGCAACCTTCCTCCTCCTTCCACTCCCACCACAAAACAGGGCACGTGGGGTGGGGTGGGGTGGGTGGGGTGGGGTGAGGTGGGGTTGTGGTCGAGGTGGTTTTGGCTAGTGTCGTGAACTTGGCTTGTGGCGGAGGCGTCGACCACAGTCAGGGTCATCAAGGGTTCGAGTTTTATGCCGGAGGTCATCATGGTACTGGAGCTCCTAGCAACAACAATCCTGTCACTATAACTAACTAGCAACTTCCATTACCAACAGTTCCTAGTCCTAACACTAGTAGTTCCTTGTACTACCAACACTTAACAACCAGCGGTCTAGTTATTTTTTGCTATGAGACAAGGAGAGAGGTCAACACCAGGAGACACTAGCATCTACAAGCTACAAGGACTTACTCCTACGTGACAGAGGGAGATACTAGCCCTCAGGAACTCCTAGTACCAAAAGACTTAACACACACACACACACAGACAGATGACATTAAAACAAGAAAACAAGTGCAACAGGAAACAGTCAATAATTGTTTACCATAATGAAATGTATTAAGTAAAACATGTATATGGAGCAAGTAACAAGATCACTAGATGTAGCCGCTAGAGGCCCCATAGACGGTCACAGTGTATGGGTATTATTGAGAGCTTGTCCATATGACTGAGGGATAACATACACTCGGATATTTTTCTTCAATCATGACGCTTGCACAATAATGCTTGATGGTGTATGGTAATGATGGCAATATAATCACGCTCAATCTTGCACTAGTAGCCATGGCTAGAGTGAGGAAACGTGTGAATTTGGACGAGATTTTATTGAAGTGTATAGGGTACCGTTACCAGCACAGTGGAAGGTAAAAACAATGATGTGTAGAGGAACAAGAGTGTGAAAACTGAGTGTATGAAATGTTAGTGAATAAACTCAAAGAAATTGACCCAAATGCAAATAGGGAAATGGTGGCCTAGAAAATAAATGAATTCCGTTCCAACTATCCGTGAGAATGGAAGAAAGTTATTTACAGCGAAAGGTAAGGAGCGGTGAGGGGTGATATTTACACACCGTCGTTATGGTAATTGTGAAGATCTGAAGTGTCTACGAGGCCAAGAAACACAAGAGGTAGTATTTCAACCTTGGAGACAGGAGAAAGACAAATTATTCCCGCACGTTTGTTCCTTGGCTCACCTGTTCCCACCGAGACCAAGTGAGTGTTGTGCAATATCCTTACACGTGTCAATATCCTTACACGTGTCAATATCCTTACACGTGTCAATATCCTTACACGTGTCAATATCCTTACACGTGTCAATATTCTTACACGTGTCAATATCCTTACACGTGTCAATATCCTTACACGTGTCAATATCCTTACACGTGTCAATATCCTTACACGTGTCAATACTCTTACACGTGTCAATATCCTTACACGTGTCAATATCCTTACACGTGTCAATATCCTTACACGTGTCAATATCCTTACACGTGTCAATATTCTTACACGTGTCAATATCCTTACACGTGTCAATATCCTTACACGTGTCAATATCCTTACACGTGTCAATATCCTTACACGTGTCAATATCCTTACACACTGTCAATCATGACTGACTGTATATTGGGAGGTTAGGATATAAGAAGATGTGAACAAAACTAAATGTAAAGTGTGTGGCCAGACATATGGCCACACACTCCAACACTACGTCTTAGACTGTGAAAGAATAGAACCTTGTAGGGACAGATCTAAGCATAATGTGTATACAATGGCACAGCACTTTATCTCTGATGGTAAGATAACTGATATACTAAAGCTGTATCCAATATTCATATTTAATAACTAAATAAACTTCTATTAACTAAACTAAACAAACAATATACTGGAAATACTCTGTAACACTAACTGCCACAATATCCTGACCACTGGGGTCTGATAAACACCCTTTGTGGCCTCTGCTATGTAATCCTTTTTTTGCGCTACCATTCGCAAGAGTATGGGATGCACAATAAACTAGCTGCAGTCCTCGACAAAATTAAATTCCCAGCACACTCAGCACACCTTCATACACACACCAGTGACACCATCCTAACGCCGACACACCCGTTCCCCCCTTCACCTCACCTCCCCCTCACGCACCCTATACAGACCCCACACCGGTATAGTGGGTTTCAGGGACAGGCGGCTCGTGTGACAAAGGCTGGTGACGGTAACAGCTTCAAAGAGCTACGTTACATAGCCGGGGGTCAGGTCACACAGGTTATAGCTGATGCCGTGTTGTACGATGATCAGGTTTATTGTGACGGCAACGAGTATAGCTGGCTGGTTGGCTGTCTGTGTGTCTGTCTGTTCCTCCATCTGTCCCCCACGACACTTACCGTCTTGTCAGCTTTCTCGACTACATATACTTCCATTTGGAAAAACGAAAGACGACTGTGGCTGTCGTCCCCATTGACTTCACCAAGGCATTCGACTTGGTTGACCACAATTTAATCCTCAACAGGTTTCGGAGAAGTCTTATACCATGGCTTAAAGACTTCCTTAGTCAACAGACGCCAAGTCGTACGCTTTCGAGGGCTCTCTCCACCTTTCAGACACTCACCTGTGGCGTCCCCCAAGGCACCATGATGGGACCGCTCTACTTCCTCCTGCTTATCAGTGATGCCCCAAGAGAAACTCTCGCTCGTTGGAAATGTGTTGACGACTCTACCATTGGGACCAGTGTGTGCACAACTCGGTTCCCGATTACAGCGCCCTTCAGAATTTATTGAAGTCTCCAAAATTGGGCCACCAACAACCACGTCACCATCAACCATACCAAGACCATGGTTATGCACATCAACCTCTCCTCAGACGTTGTTCCACCTCCTTCCATTACTTTAGGCCCCAAAACACTCCAGGTTGTAGACTCCACCAAGCTCCTCGGCGTTACTATAGACAAACTGAATTTGAAAACACGTGTCAGTACAATTGTCAAATCATCCAGTTTCCGTCTCCACCTCCTCTGCTGACTCCAAGTCCATCAGAGTTCCTGCGCCCGAACTCCTCAGTGTTTACTCAACATTCATACTTCTCAAGCTCACCTATGCCTCCCCTACCTGGTCTTCCTCCCTAAATGCCACACAACGTAAATGCCTCGAAAAAGTGCAGAAGATGGCATGCAAGATTTTTCTCTCCCCTCTCTACTCCACATATCAAGAAGCGCTCAACAACACTGGCCCTTTCAGCTCTCTCTGACCATCACCACGACCTCATCTGCAAATTTGGTGAGAAGTTTCTGCACCATCCTCGACACCGGCTCCTGCTTCCACCAGAGATCCCTCGTCCGCGTATTGCTGTTCGACACCACAACCGCATCCAGCCAATAGGAGCACGTACTGATCGCTATAAAGAACAGTCCAGTCCCAACCATTGTAAAAATTATCAATAACTTGTAATCAACCAGTGTATTCACTCCCAGTAAATACTACTTCTTGCATTGTCACTATGTTGAAATGCCCTGTAGTATGACCTACTCCCCACCTAGTTATTATATATCATATTTGTATCACTTATTATTACACACGCACACACACTATATAACCCGGACAGAGCATTATCAAGGTGCAGCATACACCACCTGCTCTTTGACCCGCCCATTATATTAGGGTGTTATAGTTGTCACCAATATCTCACAGTAAGGGAAGTCATAACACCTCACCCACCTACCCCCCATAGTGGGACTTTCACGGCGCCGATAGTATTAATATTGTACCATTACCTTTGGCACAGTAGACGTTAATGGCCTCAATCGCCCATATGTCTGTGTTCGTCTCTCTACTAGTCTGGTGTCTCATTATGCACTTTATTTACCATTATTTCTGGCTGGATCTCTCTCTCTCTCTCTCTCTCTCTCTCTCTCTCTCTCCAAATACAAATTAAAGATAAAAACTATACCTTTTGTCTGTATAAAGAAAAACAACACTAAACTCATAAAAAAAAGTTTAGTTACTAATAGATATTTTTATAAACCTGAGGAAAAAAAATGTAAACAAAATATTCCTGTGTAAATAATATGTTGTTTTTGGTACAGGACGATACAAAAATATCCCCAACTCACAGTACGACTAGTTATCACAATCACCGTAGTACGACTAGTTATCACAATCACCGTAGTACGACTAGTTATCACAATCACCGTAGTACGACTAGTTATCACAATCACCGTAGTACGACTAGTTATCACAATCACCGTAGTACGACTAGTTATCACAATCACCGTAGTACGACTAGTTATCACAATCACCGTAGTACGACTAGTTATCACAATCACCGTAGTACGACTAGTTATCACAATCACCGTAGCACTAGTTATCACAATCACCGTAGCACGACTAGTTATCACAATCACCGTAGTACGACTAGTTATCACAATCACCGTAGTACGACTAGTTATCACAATCACCGTAGTACGACTAGTTATCACAATCACCGTAGTACTAGTTATCACAATCACCGTAGTACGACTAGTTATCACAATCACCGTAGTACGACTAGTTATCACAATCACCGTAGTACGACTAGTTATCACAATCACCGTAGTACTAGTTATCACAATCACCGTAGTACGACTAGTTATCACAATCACCGTAGTACGACTAGTTATCACAATCACCGTAGTACGACTAGTTATCACAATCACCGTAGTACGACTAGTTATTACAATCACCGTAATGATATTCTTTAATCAACACCCGGCTCTTATGAATTTTTTTTTTGTTTCTACCTATTACATGTACGACCCATTTAATCTCCTGAAATTGTGGTACTTTTTGATATTAAAACCTAGTGTGTGTGTGTGTGTGTGTGTGTGTGTGTGTGTGTGTGTGTGTGTGTGTGTGATCCGGTAAACAGCTTATTTCATAGGATTAAATACTCTTATACTAACTTAATCTAACTCCCGCAGGTAATGTTAGGGGGTTTAATCTTCAGGTAATCCGCCAAGGTTAATTCAGTTTATCTTTTTTTTTATTTCAAATTTAACTCGAGGTCTTGGGATCGTGTGGAGTTATATCATTAACCCTTGTCCAAAATTTTACTCACTTAACCAAGATCATAAAAGGATGTCTGGTATTTCAATGATGACTCGTGTCTTAACTAATATAGAATACACTTTTAATTTCTTAGTTGTTGAAGCACAGTAATACATTATAACATCAACATCAAGACCTTAGTTGTTGAAGCACAGTAATACATTATAACATCAAGACCTTAGTTTGTTGAAGCACAGTAATACATTATGACACCAAGACCTTAGTTTGTTGAAGCACAGTAATACATTATGACACCAAGACCTTAGTTTGTTGAAGCACAGTAATACATTATAACATCAACATCAAGACCTTAGTTGTTGAAGCACAGTAATACATTATAACATCAACATCAAGACCTTAGTTGTTGAAGCACAGTAATACATTATAACATCAACATCAAGACCTTAGTTGTTGAAGCACAGTAATACATTATAACATCAACATCAAGACCTTAGTTGTTGAAGCACAGTAATACATTATAACATCAACATCAAGACCTTAGTTGTTGAAGCATAGTAATACATTATAACATCAACATCAGGACCTTAGTTGTTGAAGCACAGTAATACATTATAACATCAACATCAGGACCTTAGTTGTTGAAGCACAGTAATACATTATAACATCAACATCAAGACCTTAGTTGTTGAAGCACAGTAATACATTATAACATCAACATCAAGACCTTAGTTGTTGAAGCACAGTAATACATTATGACATCAACATCAAGACCTTAGTTGTTGAAGCACAGTAATACATTATAACATCAACATCAAGACCTTAGTTGTTGAAGCACAGTAATACATTATAACATCAACATCAAGACCTTAGTTGTTGAGTTAGTAGTTTTTGGCTACTGCTCCACACCCAGCCCAGGATGGAGGCTAAAGAACATAGACTGGCGACTCGAGGACAAATGATAGGTTTGTGCCGCTGTCTACAACTTATCAGATTTTGCAAGGGAGGTTAGGGGTCACTGTGAGAGTTGCTTAACAAGCTGGGAGGAGTTTGGGAACTTAAGAAACCTGCCGCAATGAATATTATTTAATGGTTTACTCTTAATTTATATATTAAAATTAATAATTATGGATGTGTAATAGAAACAGTACATATTTGAACTCTTAATTTGGCCGGGAAGATCATGATTGACAGGCGAGAAGGATAGTGGATGGGCTAATGAGATGCTATATGACCTGTGTTGGTAAATGCGAAAAACAAATGTGATTGCCATCCTCGTATTCAATATTTCTCCTCACATCAACGTTATTATAGATCTCTCATTATCGTTGTTTAAAACCTCAACAACGACCTGAAAAAAATGATAAGGGAAATGGATGACACACTATAATGATCGTAAAATAAAGGTCATCTTCTATTACTCTTTCAAGCATAATATAATGAACAAACTTACATCCTTCCATCCTTCCTTCCTTCCTTCCTTTCCCTTCCCTTTCTTCTTTCATGAATTTTCCTGTTTTCTTCAATCTCTTCCCTCTCTGATGAGGAACTTGCATCACATACCACCCTCCCACACCCTTCACCCCAAGTCGAGCCTTACCCCACTCCTCTACCCCGTCACTCACCGCACAGGAAGGACCCGGCCTGGCTCAAGGGGTTAAGTGGTGGAGTGGATGATTACTCTTGACCGTAACTGTACAAGTCCATTTACCTCAGTTATCTTGTTGGGGGAAGTTATTACATACGGACATTTTTCACTGGTGGTTCCTCACTCCCGTTTTCATCGGTCTAAACATTACAGTGAATAACCTCTATTTAACGGGAGGTTCGTTATATATGAAGTCTCCATATAACAAACTGTATTGGAAAGAACAGTCCATTAGATGTGAAACCTCCATATAACAAACTGTATTGGAAAGAACAGTCCATTAGATGTGAAACCTCCATATAACGGATTATACCCACTAGATTGATGTCCGGTAAATGGAGGCTTTACTGTATTGAGAAAGACAATTGCACTGATTCCTATATAATGGTATTAAGAAATTACGTGGTGGTGACCGTCTCTCACACCTTTACTAACATGAATACAATAGAACTCAGAATCATTTTATCTGGTGACACGGAAACTAAGACACTCACGTATTAGTTAGGCATCCTCAGTTTATTTCACCTAATCATTAAATGCCCAAAAGTTAACCTAACCTAACTTAAACTAATCTAACCTAACTTAAACTAACCTAAAGTAACTTAAACTAGCCTAATGTAACTTAACCTGATGATTAAAAGCCTTAAGGTTAATCTAATCTAATCTAACCTAACCTAACCACAAGGGAAAGAGTATTTTCACTATTATTAGGAACAAGTGAGCAATGACTCTACTTAGTCCTTGCTATTGACATGATGTGGTTGTTCTGGCAGCCCAAACCAATAGCAATTTTGATCATTACTTGAACTAAACCAAGACTCGTTAAAGACTGTTGGAGAGGAAGCAATCATCTTTACTACATTATAAGACGAATGACCATCAAATGAACGACTCCCATCACTTCCCACGTCTCAAAGTTAAGACGACTGACGAATATAAAAGATATTTCCCACATTTTAACGCTCAGAGAGGATGACAGCATCACAAGAACACAACAGTATTAAAAAAAATCAGTAACAAGTGGAGCGGCTAATGGCAGTTTTGTACCTAAGTCAGGGTTTGAACTCCTGAAGTCAATGCTAAGTCTGGTGTTACATGGTACTTGGTAGGAGACAAATTAATGTATGTTTCGGGTTGCATTAGAACGTAAGTTAATGCACTAGAACATAAGTTAATTCACTAGTACATATGTTACTACACTACGTCATAAGATAATACGGTAAAGGTGTAGATGACGGCTATCACCAAAAGGAATTGTCTAAATTGGTTGAATCTGACCCAACATACTCAATGGGTTGGGTATGTTGGGTCAGGTTCTATTAGGTTCTATGCATTATCATGCTAATTTATGTGCTAAACAACTTCCCTTAATATTGAGGTTGATCTACATCACCAATGGCGAGGAGGAATTCTTGGAAGCGTTCACCATCATTTAGGAAACGTCTCTTGAAGAGGGATTCAGCGAGGTAAACAACAAAAATGGCGCCGGGAGGACAATTGCGAAGCGGGAGAGTAAATAAAAAAATAAATAAAAATCTTAAAATTATAATAGAAAGTTGTCGTTTCTTTTAATATACTTAAAATCATCAAAACAATAAGTACAACAAAAATAAAGAACAATCCACAAACAGCTTCTGGTGGTTACACTTCTCTACACCTTTACCAATAATGCACTGGATTATATCAGTTTGTGTTATATACTTGAGCTTACTAGGCGTCTTAGGCATCCTGTCATTAGTCTGTATGTTAATCTTTATATCCACTCACCTTATAAGCTCACGACGGGGATGTGGGTCTTGTAGAGAGACATTCCATCAGCGTCGTAACTTGAATCGATGACAATGAGGTAGAAGGATATTTCACGGGTTTACACATTAGTTGGAAAAACTGTCAACTTTTACGTTTATTATTCTTGTTATTTAGGAAGAACAAGATAGCAGAACACTTGTTAATTACTTTTAGCTATAGCACTAGTCCTCTATAGTCTTACGTACCGGCAAAATGATACGTCAGGTTACCCCACACAGCTGACTTAATCTACTGTAAACATGAAAATATTGAGGAATTTATTCAAGACAGTAAAGACGGAGCTATGGGTGTTGATGTCCACTTACCGAACAGTTGCCAAGTACCTCTTTATGAATACTCCTCCATCGTCATCTACATTGTGAATTATCAACTAGAAATCGTTCTTGCCCTTAGTTTTAGGCATTATCCTCGCATCCGATCGGTAACAGCGTGAGTAATGAAGATAATAAATGATAATATATTTTGTTAGTGATGTTTCAATGGTTCTAAAATTTGAGGTAAAGTGAAAATTGGTAAATTTTATGGCACGGAGAATACTTAGTTTAAAGTTTCTGGAGGAACTATGATATAAGTTAACTTAATCACATAAAGGTAATAATTGAGATAACGGTGCAGGAGAACTATCACTATCACGACGCTATCAACGTGACCATTATAGTAGAGGAGGAGGACGGCGGGGGAACGATTTAGAGTGATAAGATAACCTCAGATTTAGTGTAACTTAGTCCTGACTCCCGTTGCTGTGTTAATGAAGCTGTTACAACGAAACAGTTACATTAACGTAGAAACGAACTTCGCTGTTGAATTTAAGGGATCTGTTTGTTTTTTTAGGGGGGTGGGCGGTATCTTCCCTACAGCCTCCCATGCTACACCACAGGGAGAGACAAGTGCAATAGGCCAGCATGATGAGTTGGTTATTCAGAGTTCAAATGTTTGGCCAAAACACAGAATTTAAGAGTGAACATGACACCATCGGTAACAGAGTCTTCCAGCTTCAGTTAATCTTGAATTTTACTGGAATTGAACATAGTTTTTTGGGTCAAGTGAAGGAGGGAGGTGAGTCAGGGAGGGACTAATTCTGGTTCTATCTTGATGTACTAGTCCATCTTTTCCTCTCGGTCAGTATCAGCCGTCAGAGTTAACAAGGAAATCTGAATGACTCAAATTGTGCTATGGAGTTAAACTAGATTGTGTTCCATGGCCAGTGTTGCAGATCCATGCACAGTGATGCAGTGTACTGACCACAACACCAATTCCAAATAACTGTTCTCACCAAACTACAAGTCAAAAACGATTAATTCGTAATAGTGGTAACTGGGGGGAAGCCTTCTGTATCAAAGAGCAAAACATGAAAAAAAATTATAAAAAATTCAAGGGAAACATTTGACAAAACAACAAGAAAATGATTACAGAGAAAAAAGGAAGTGAAGTTTGTGAGACAAGACAATGAAAAGAATTACTCCTGATCATGACAGGTAAACACAAGCAAAAAATATAAATTTATCTCTATATTAAAATAAATTACTACTAAAGTCTGCTCACCTCTCCTCCTGAACCAACCACAAACCCCGAGATTCAGACTAATGAACCCGAAGCATTTATGTATCACTCAACTACTTCGGGTTCACGAGTGTAAATCCCTGGGTTCGTGGATCAGGAGGAGATGTAGGTGGACTTTAGTAGTTGACTATATGTACTGTACACTCTCCCAAATAAGTATCACCCCCCCCCCTTACTGGGCCTGATGTCTTTAGAAATATACACAATAACACGTACACAACAGTCTCGGTTCGGTTCGTATTTCTGATCGTTAGTTACACCTTTCGTTCTTTCTTATTGCACCTGATAATCACCGTGATATCTACAGTATACCACCTGTTATCTACATAATGTAATGAAATAGGATGAATCGTGACACCAGACTACAAAACTAGGAAACATCCATAAACTATAGGAACTAAAATATGCGGCTAATTACAACAGTGTTTAATCAGACACACGAAAGAAAAAAAATGAAGTTGAATATATTTGCTAGATTCTATTTTGTTTTTGTTAGTAATAGACCAGGTTGTATGGAAGAGGGTTTGGGAATTTATTTAGATCAATGGTCTACTAAAATAGATTTCAGTTTATGAATATTGAATCACTTGAGTATAATGACAATTCACCTGCGTATAATGTCATCTTACTCAGAGGGGTTAACTCACCATACTCAAAGGGGTTAACTCATCATACTTAAAGGGCTCTAACTAATCATACTCAAAGGGGTTAACTCATCATACTGATAGGGGTTAAAAGCATGACTCAACCAGTATATGAAACACTCAAGGAACAGGTTAAGTTGATATCAGGAGCAGTAAAAAACTAAAACACATTCTCCCACATAATATCCGGAATCTCATTGGGATGATTCAGGTTACGGAAGAATGTGTATAAGGTCATGAGTGAATCTAATGACTATGATGTGTTCTAGCGGATGATGAAGAGCTGTTTTAAGGATGATGATGAAGACCATTTAAGTAGATCGTTGTGGATGATGACAGCCACTCAACCAGATCACTATGGATGATGTGATTTTCATACCAGATAAAAAAAGAGAGAGGGGGAATTATGTCCATGGTCGTATTGTCATCAAGAGAGAGAGAGAGAGAGAGAGAGAGAGACGCACCCGACCCTGTCTGCCACTCTCCTTCAGCCAAAGTCTTCCATCAGCCAATAGAGTCGCTTATTTCATGCTATACCAACATGATCGTCGACCAGGAAGACCCATCATGTATAACACTATCACCCATCTTCCTATTTACCTCGCTTTACGACCTAGTCCGTCCAACTTGATGACCGGAATAACATCACAATCTGCATGTTTATCCGTGAAGCTGACGGCCTGTTCTCACCCAATCAGGGAGCGAGTTGAGCACCAGATTACTCCTACGTAACTACCGCATTATAATTGTTATGGGCGTTTCAGATATGGTTGTTTAGATAATATGGGTCATTTTTGGGTGTTTGTGGGAAGGGGGTAGGAGGGATGGTAAGGGGGGAAAGGGGGAGGGATAGGAATGGGAAGGAAAATATTATGTTACGTATCTCCGAGTATAGAAGGGGGGAGGGGGGAGAGTTAAGTAGCGCTAATTGGGTCTATTTTCCCCTGTATAATTAGTGTACAAAGGGTGTTTTTTTTGTGTGTACTGTGATAAAATGGATACAACCACAAAATATGATCCTTTTAAAACTATCAACAAGCAAGAGCGGAAAATTATTTGAATATTTTCCAAACCTCGTTCAAATATTTCTGCAGGAATGTGTTTTTTATTAATTGCTATTGGAAATAAAATAATATCGAAACATATATATATTTTATTTATTTATTTATATATTTTATTTTTTTAGTGTGTGTGTGTGTGTGTGTGTGTGTGTGTGTGTGTGTGTGTGTGTGAATACATGTACAAGTGAGTCGTGTATAATATATGTATAACAAAAACAACTTATAAAGCATAAATTACTTTCTCGTGTGAATAAATTAACATTGGCTTTTAATTAGTTATTTGTTTGACTAATATAAGCACCAAAAATATACTCAACTAGCATTTTTAAAACAGTTGATATTGCAAATGAGACTAAGGTAATTACATATTCAGCTCACTGTTTCAACATATTGGGCAGATTAGCATAGAGAAAATTGTTCCTCATTTAATTGTTGCTTAACCATTTAAGTTAGTGATTTGATAATGTTTGTTTTTCTCTATTGTGTTGCAGGTGTGTGATGGACCGACCCTTCTGAGTGTGTCTTGAAGATGGTGGACTTGTGTGTCTTGGAGATGGTGGATTGTAAGTGTGTCTTGGAGATGGTGGATTGTAAGTGTGTCTTGAAGATGGTGAATTGTAAGTGTGTCTTGGAGATGGTGGATTGTAAGTGTGTCTTGAAGATGGTGAACTTGTAAGTGTGTCTTAGAATGGTTGACTTATATAATGTGGAATTGAAACAAACTTAAACGGTCATAATGAACAAACTTTTGAAAACTATTAATTAGAATGAAATTTATTAAGGACGTAAATTATAGAAATTAATTATTAGTTTCTGTACTCTCTCTCTCTCTCTCTCTCTCTCTCTCTCTCTCTCTCTCTCGCTCTCTCTCTCTTTGTATATATATTGACTGGTGATGAGAACTGTGAGATGTCATTTGAAAGTCATGAATGCTAATGAGTAGTTTAAGTAGTACATGACCAAGAGAGAGAGAGAGAGAGAGAGAGAGAGAGAGAGAGAGAGAGAGAGAGAGAGAGAGAGAGAGAGATCACACTGTAAACCTAAGGAGTGAAAGAAAGAAAACGGAATAAACCAAACCATTTATAACGTATGCTTAACTATTAAGAATCTCTCGTCGCTATCAATTTCATTATACAACACCCCTCCCTCCCTCACTCCCTCCCTACCTTCATCACCAACACTTCTCTCCCTCACCACTACTTTCCTCCCTCCCTCCTTCCCTCCTTCATCACCATACCTCTCCTTCACTCCCTCATCCCTAGCTTAATTCGGTGTCTGTAAAGGCGTGTGTGTGTGTGTGTGTGTGTGTGTGTGTGTGTGTGTGTGTGTATGTGTGTGTGTGTGTGTTTGTGAGGGTATCCACCGGTTGCAACTCTATTAATAAACCTTTTATTATTATTATTATTATTACACACACACACACACACACAACAAAACACAGTCAATTCAACAAGAAATTTATGTCCAAACAAATCGTTCGCCACAGTTGATATTTACGATGAACAAAATTATGAACAACCATAACAAATTGAAAATAATAAATAAATATAAAAAAATAGAAGATTTATTTGAGTAACATGTACATAAAACTCACTATGGTTTAGAAATATATTGATACGAATATATGTTGGTAAATATTAGACTAAACACGTGTGATTTTGTATGTATGTTTGTTATCAAGCATGTAACTGAAGTGCAAGATTTACATGGCATATTGGTTAACACTTGTTGATGGCGTTTGGTACTGTCAAGCGGTGGCACTGTCAAAGGGTGGGAATGTCAAAGGGGTGACACTATTAAGGGCTGCCATTATCAAGGGCTGCCACTATCAAGGGCTGCCACTATCAAGGGCTGCCACTATCAAAGGCTGCCACTATCAAGGGCTGCCACTATCAAGGGCTGCCACTATCAAAGGCTGCCACTATCAAGGGTTGCCACTATCAAGGGCTGCCACTATCAAGGGTTGCCACTATCAAGGGCTGCCACTATCAAGGGCTGCCACTATCAAGGGCTGCCACTATCAAAGGCTGCCACTATCAAGGGCTGCCACTATCAAGGGCTGCCACTATCAAGGGCTGCCACTATCAAAGGCTGCCACTATCAAGGGCTGCCACTATCAAAGGTTGCCACTATCAAGGGCTGCCACTATCAAGGGCTGCCACTATCAAGGGCTGCCACTATCAAGGGCTGCCACTATCAAGGGCTGCCACTATCAAGGGCTGCCACTGTCAAAGGTTGCCACTATCAAGGGCTGCCACTATCAAGGGCTGCCACTATCAAGGGCTGCCACTGTCAAGGGCTGCCACTACAAAAAAGCGGCACTATACGGGTGGCACTATCGCTGTTGCAGGGGTGTGACTAACCCGGGGTCTCACCTATCAAAAGAGAAAGAAAATAATTCCTCCTTGACGGCACCATGGAAACGCTCACGTCTATTCACTCTCCATACACCTGCCTTCCCAAGGTTAATACTAACTTATTGACCTCGTAGCCTTAACTTCAACGATACGTCTTGCTTGTGTGTGTGAGAAAGATGTTAGAAAGAGGAAGGAAAGAGAGATAGACAGATAGAGGCAGAGAATAATCAGATAAAAACGATAGATGGTGACACTTGGAGACAGATTAACACACACACACACACAGTGGGGAAATATCGTTGGACTTGACACTCCCTCCCTCCCCCAGTAACTCCACTAAGTCCAGAAATATCGCTGGACTTTGTCACCTCCCTACCACCACTACCCAAGACTTCCAATAAAACTTGTCGTCTATCGCGCTGATGTCAGATTAAACTGAGAGTTCTGAGAAACTTGAGCTAAAAGACGTATTTCTGAAGCTCCGGGGCATGGGTTGTGGTGGGGTGGGGCTGGGGTGGGGTGCGGTGGGGTGAGGTGCGGTGGGGAGGGGTGGGATGGGGTAGGGGTATAAGGTTGAAGGGTAGAGGCTCCTTGCAGTAGTATTAAAATGGTTGACTCTTAACATAAAAGGTTGACCTGACCTTTGAGACGAGGCGAGGGAGATCTGAAAGGAAGGAAGAATTTCGCCAAAATATGTTAACTCCAGGATCCACCTCTCTTAAATTTACGAGGATAAAGAAAGATGTTTGTCCCTGGGAATGAAGCGTGGAGGGTGGAGGAGGAGGAGCAGCGAGAGGGTGTGTGTGTGTTTTATCTACGCACATATTAAAGCGGCATAAGAATAACATCATTACCTCCAATACAAAACCCATGACACACACACACACACACGCACTTCTGAAGTCATTAGCACCAGTACAAGTATTATCCCACAGTTGACCTTGAGTAATCTTGTTCCTCGAGGTCGACCTTAAGTGAGCCTCTCTTCCTCAACACTCACATAGCCTCAGTTATGACTCAGTACTACAAAAAAAATACGAAGAGGAAATATTACCCCCAAAAATGATTCCTTCCGCTGTGGTTTGGTGACCATCCGGTACCTTCTCTTCACCGTATTTCTCCCCATCTTGGTCAGGAAGCTTTTTCCTCCCCATCTGGTCCAAGGCGCTTCTTCTCCCCATCATGGTCTGGGAGCTTTTTCTCCCCATCTGGTCCAAGGATCTTCTTCTCCCCATCTTGGTCTGGGAGCTTTTTCTCCCCATCTGGGCCAAGGAGCTTTTTCTCCCCATCTGGGCCAAGGAGCTTCTTTTCCCCATCTTGGCCAAGAGACGACTCATGTGGGGAGTTATCGACATACTCCTAGACTCTTCCCGGTTATCTCACCAGTAGGTTATGGCCACATCTTCCTCGATTTATAACAGCGAGTCCGGGCTGAGCGGCCCCGTTCATTTCATGCTTGCCGAGGATCGATAGATAAGTCCTCAGCCATCTGTTACATTTTTCTTTCTTTTCACATGAATCCGTTTTATACGGTTATGTAAATTCAATTGGGCAATAAATACTTTGATCTTTTGTTAATCTATTGCAGGTAAAGCTGTGTGTTTGTTTATGTCGCCATCTGTACAAGTGTTTAAAGCACGTATTACTATCTGACGATAAATCTTGCTATGTCCTCCTCACTCCCTAAGTAAACTCCGAGACAGATAATGCCCAGAACACGTTTAACTGACTCACGATCATTCAGCTACTGGTAACGTCTCAAGGAACATGGAGTCTCCCTACCCTGGAACGTAGACTGTGAGAGGCATAGTGGCAGCCTTGTTGGTCAGATAGCTTGGTGGACATGCAGGGGTTAGGAGGAGCCCTGGAATCTCATACCTCACAGATGCCCCGAAAGCCGCAGCATATGTGACCAAAAACACATCCTGTAGAGACATTTCCTCTGGATAGGGTAATTCGTTTGATGATAGTTAGTCTGTTACAGTTTTATTTGAAATGTTTTTATACCGCTCCTTGATAGTCTTTTATTTAACTCTTCCTCTCGAGCACTTCATATCGACTTCATCTACAGAAGCACCTGATAGCATAACCGCTCCATAATCGTGCAAGATATCAGAAAATTTCGATGGTGTGACGTGTAGCGCTGCAGCAGGAGATCTATATAAACGGTGATGAGAGAGAGAGAGAGAGAGAGAGAGAGAGAGAAAGAGAGAGAGAGGAGAGAGAGAGAGAGGCATATAAATCTCTGGGATAAGACGGGTAGTTCGGTCATAACGATAAGGCAGTAGATTGACTCCAGGGGCGGCGGGTGTGGGCGGCGGGTGTGGGTGATGGGTGAGTGTGGTGTTGCCCTCTGATAAATCATCCATTCTTACATCTTCATCACCATTTATCCTCAAAGAACATTTATTTCCTAGTTAATGGGTAAATTTCTTCATTTATTCCTGTAAAAAAATAACCTATTTCACCTATTTTTTTCCCCTTTTATAATACTCTATATTTTCCCTTCATCATCATAGTAACTTTACACACACACACACACACACACACACACACACACTGTTACTCATAAAATTTCTTCATCTTTCACTCATAAGTTTATACACCTACTCAGAACAACTTTCCCGCCGGTCAAGACAAGACGCTCTCAAAATTTTTACACCAATCTTGACAGAGAGCTAAAGTAAATATTCTACGACGATCCTTTACTCTGTTCAGGGAAGGATACTCTCAGTGTCTTCTTCCTAGAGTGTGTTAGTCGTTCCTATTTCTTCCCCTATTCATTCTGAAATATCCCCTCTCCCCTCCTTCTCATCATCATAAACTGTCCCCACTTCTTCCTTTTCCTCGACCATTCTATCATCCTCACCTCTCCTGTCACTTGGCCAGGGGAGACAATGTCCTCATATAGTCTTGTCACGTACATACCACAACAGTCCCGTGATGGGGATGTACAACAAAGCCCGGATCATTTAAGTTGAGTGTGGGAAATGTGAGTGTCTTTAGGGGGGAACTTAAGTATATGAATTGTTGGAGGGAAAAAATTATGAGTTATCTTTATTTATTATAATTTGGTATAATGTTGTAGTGTGTGTGTGTGTGTGTGTGTGTGTGTGTGTGTGTGTGTGTGTGTTTAAGGGTTAATCCTGATAATTAAAATAACTAAGAACAATAAAAACAAATATAAAGATAAAGCCACAATTATTAATTTTTTTATGAATGATAACTGATCTGATACACACACACACACACACACACACACACACACACACACACACATACACATACACACCTACCTACCTGTACACCATGCCACAAGTCACGCCTGATGAGTTTGCGGCTCTTTTCAATATTTATAAGCACCTGCAATGATATTTATTACATTATATCGAGCACTTCACGACGCGTACTAAAAACTGAGTGTTCTCTGGAGATGACAGTGGTGATAGCTGGGGCAGTAACCAGAGTGTGGCTTTATCCTGCCTTTATCCATGCCGTTACCATCACTTAACTAGAAATCAGTAATTTTTCTCTTTATTTTGTTCTGAGTGTCGCCTCAATATAGGCTTATCCGATTTAGCTTTGGTTTGGTTGCGTCAGAAGCTCAATGACCGCTTTTTCTGACTGACTGTGACAATTATTTGCTCCATCTGAGGTTACTGTTAACTGTGTCAGCAAGTACAGTCGCTGGTGTACGATCACCCGACAGTGGCGCAGCTCATACTGATGGTCCCATATTGACTCACATTTATATTGACTCACATTCATATAACGTAACTGATTTATTGAGACTCCAGGTGTCACTGATTTAAATAAAAAAAGTAAAATTTCTGTATCGGATTTTTCATATAATCTAAACCAAAAATTCACTTTTATCTATAGAAACAAGACGACAGAAATTGACCCCAAAACATATTTGAATGGACTCACTCTTGTTCATTTTGAATTTATTATATTTTCTGTGTTTACTGTGAAGGTCAATAAAGCAGTGTTAGGTGTAGTTTGGTCACAGGTGTTACGGTGTCTGAAAGTCAAATTAAGGTAATGACTCCAGGTGAACACAGTGACGTGAACCAGGTGTACATTACTTAAATTAAGCTGCAGGAAAAAATAATACAAAAAAAACAAATTTGTTTATGAGAAAATAAATGTAATATTGAAGAGAAATTAATGAGAAATATCTATCGACACATAAGTATACAGAATTATTATAAATGATTATGAAAAATTATTAAGAGTAACGAAGAAAACAAAAAAAACAGATATTGCATAGTGGAATTAGTTTAGAAATTAACATAAACAAAATTTCAACAAAAACGTAAAATAATAACCATAGGCCTACGAATATTAACCATAGACCTAGGAATATTAACCCCGTAACACGCGAGTAAGGAATCCCAACTTCTACCAAATATATGCACATAAATGACCACCATCCCTACAACTTTATTTTGCTGACACACACGGGCGTTCATCTACTGTAAGGTTGATGCGGGGTGAACCTGGGGTCTCTTAATTATATCCATTTACGACTTTTATAACAAAATAAATAACAGATTCATTTAATTATATTGAACATTAGGATCAAAATATTACTCCTGTATAATAATAAATGGATATGTGTTTTATGTGAGTCTGTAACACACTGAGACAGCTCCTCGTGAATTATGTTACCAGACTACTGAATAAGGTCAGCTCGGGGAAGGGCAGGTTAAGCGTGGAAAATTGTTGGTGTTAACTCTAGAAATATAAGATTATTACACGAATGAGATTTGTATATTTGGCCTCGTTATACCACACAAAACACCTCTTTTAAATCTGTTGATAAGCGGTTTTGAGGATTTTTCTTTTTTTTATTAAGTAATGCAGCTTCCAGTACCACCAGGGAAATGTTATACAGACCGTGTAAATATAACCAAAAATGGGTTCACAATCTGGAAGTAAGGTAAATCAATCAACTACCTGTATAAAGTTCACTAAAACTCATCCCTTCTTTGAAAAACCGAGAGAAAAAAATCGTATAATGAAGAAAAAAAAAGGAAAATATAATGTAATATCCTTCAAATATCTTAATACCATCCTTTATATATCAGTAATAATATCCAACTTAATAATAAACTTTTATCTCACTCGACATGCATCCCACAAGTGGTTCAGAACTGGTGGTGTCTGAGAGTTGGTCGTTTCTCCAAGTTTGATTGATACTGAGCTGAAACGAGTGGACGGAACTGAGAATTTATGTTTGTGTTAGTCTGCGTGTGTTTGCATTAGTATGTGTGTGTGTTTTGGTGAGTGTGTTTGTTTGAGTATGTACGTTTTATGTGAGTCTGTGTGTGTGTGTTTTTGTAAGTGTGTCTGTATGAGTATATGTGTGAGAGATAGAAAGAGAAGCACTCAGTTTATGGTTGTGACGAAAGAGGAAGGAAAGATAGCGAACTCAACCCTGCGGAAACGTCTCCTATTGGGCCAATCGCTTTTATCGGAGTGATGAAAACTCGACTTATATTCTCACTCAGTGCATAAACAGATCAACACACTTACAGCCCCTTGACTTACTGATAAACAAACATTATGACAAACTATTAGTGTTTACGAGTATATACAAAATCTCACATCAAATAAATCTTTGTGAGTTAATTATAATTTATATTTACTCCCCCAAAACAGATTAAACCATATATCTTCAAGGGTATATATTATTATTAATATCGTATCATACAAAATTAAATGAGATATTAGTAGCCGGTGAAAAAAAAATATATATATAAATTCTACTCGATATGTCATCCTCTTGAAGTGATTATTTGCCATTTTGAAGACGTGTTTAACATCGTAAGACCTCAAGTGGATCATCATACGACTTGAGTTGGTAGGAGATGCTATGATGAGGAGGTTTATTGTCATTATAGGTCTAGTTTATGTTACCTGTGAGTTAAGATAAGAGCGAGGGAGAAAGGGAGAGAGGGGGAATGGGGGGGGAGGGGGGGAGGATGGGGGAATGGGAGGAAGAGGGAGAAGAAGAGAGAGTGGGAAAGAGGTAGAGAGAGAGAGAGAGAGAGAGAGAGAGAGAGAGAGAGAGAGAGAGAGAGAGAGAGAAAGAAAGCAAACAAAGGGATAAACACACACACACACACACACACACGATGACCCAACCCACTAGTCCTACACACAAACAACACACGCACACACACACACACACGATGACCCAACCCACTAGTCCTACACACAAACAACACACGCACACACACACACACACACACACACGATGACCCAACCCACTAGTCCGACACACAAATAAGACACACACACACGCCGCAGTTAAGGCATTAGTCTGCACCGCGCGACATCAGCAAGCATAAACCATCTCGTAAATTCTTGCTTTTACCAATGCAGACATAAATTTACGGCCCTTGGCTGGGCTCCACTTCCAGGGGGGGAGGGAGGGGAGGGGGGGGGAGGAGACTAACTTAAACTTCTAAACTGTCCTGTCTCTCTGTTTGTTTGTTAGTCTCTGTTTTTTGTTGTTTGTGTCTGTCTGTCTGTCTATCCATCTGTCTCTTTCTCTCTGTCTATTTCTATTTCTCTCTATCACTGTCTCTCTGTCTCTCTCTCTTTTCATATTCTATTTTGTTTCTAATCTTCATTTGTTTTCCTCCTTGCCTCTCTTATCTTCCTCTTCCTCTGTCTCTTTCACCATATATCATCCCTTTTATCACGTTTTCTCTCTATTCCTGATTTATTTAAGATTTATGTCTCTTCTTCTTTCTTAAACTTTACACAACAAACTGTCCTGACTCTCTCTCTCTCTCTCTCTCTCTCTCTCTCTCTCTCTCCTTAACTTCATCCAACCCTTTTGTATTTTATTATTAGGCTCTTCCTCTCTCCCTTTCATCATAATTATCTTTCATCTCTTACGTAACCTAACCTAACCTAACCTAACCACATACACAGTCATCTAAGTTCTGAGTTATAGGAAATACCAAAAAATTAAAGTTAAATAGCAGTTATCTCTAATGGTGTTAAACTATCGGGCCATTATTACCTACATTTTAATTATCCTCACCTGTATATTATGACAGGTGTGTGTGTGTGTGTGTGTGTGTGTGTTCTTATGTATTACAAGTATGTATTAGTGAGTAATGGTTTATACAGGCACACGTTTTCAAACTAACATTTTTATATACAGCTTTATAAAAATGTCAAACAAAAATATTACACACACACACACACAAGGGCCACCTAGGCGTGAATTTGTTTAAGGTGTAGAAGCTGTCGCCAACACAACAACTACACCCTGAGTTAACGAGCTGCACGACCCAGTGTCAAGGAACAATCCGAGAAGACCGGACAACTCGCCTACTGCACTGGCTAACTATTACCCCGGAACACGATCCGTAAATCGATTAACATCCAGGTTCCCAATTACTGCTGGGGATCGAACTCGTGTCCACTCGCTTACTAGGCGACCATGCTGACCATTACACCACAGGTCACCACATACATACGCGTCTCTGGTGCTACACATTTGGCCATTGTACTGAGAAAAACACCAATTTAAGGTCATCTGGAAGTTTTACAGGTCGTCGTGAGGGTGTAATGATATTTGTGAAACTCATCCAAACTAAAGGAGTACGAGAGAGAGAGAGAGAGAGAGAGAGAGAGAGAGAGAGAGAGAGAGAGAGAGAGAGAGAGAGAGTATTTCTGTTTCCATTATTCACGTCAACTTTTAAATAATTTCACCTCCCTACATCCTTCACCCCTACTTCCCTCTCCTCATAATCTTCTTCCCTCTTTCTCCTCTCCACCACAACTCCTTTCTTACACCTCCCTCACTCCTCTCATCCCTTCTACCTCCCATTTCCTACCCTTCACCCACTCCTCACACCCCTTACCTCCCTCCTCCCCTCCTTCTACCATTCCCTACCCCTAACTCCCCTCCTCACCCCTTACACCCTCCCCACCCCTTCGTCTGCTCCCCCTCCTTGTCAGTTGGCGTCGATACCTTCTCTCCCTCAGACACTGGCTTAACAATATCTCGTGTGGCTTCTTCCTCCTCCCACACCTGAGAGTTGACAGGGAGACTTGACAGGGGGGCTTGACGGGGAAAGCTTGACAGGGGGGCTTGACGGGGAAAGCTTGACAGGGGGGCTTGACGGGGAAAGCTTGACAGGGGGGCTTGACAGGGGGGCTTGACGGGGAAAGCTTGACAGGGGGGCTTGACAGGGGGGCTTGACGGGGAAAGCTTGACAGGGAGACTTGACAGGGGGGCTTGACGGGGAAAGCTTGACAGGGGGGCTTGACAGGGGGGGGCTTGACAGGGGCGGCTTGACAGGGGAACATGACAGGGAGGCTTGAAAGGGAAGCTTAACAAGAAGGCTTAACTGGACAGGCTCAATAGGAAGGCTTGACTGAAGGTTAGACAGGCATACTTGATCGAAAGGCTTGACCGATAGGGATGCGTGAGAGAGAGAGAGAGAGAGAGAGAGAGAGAGAGAGAGAGAGAGAGAGAGAGAGTTTTATCCCCAGTACACACACACGTAATATACCCATTAGATCCAAGGCCAGTTCTCAGTCATGGGTAACCCGGAACTAACCGTTTTCTCCAGGAAGAAGTGTATCAAGAATCTTTCGTAGAGGCGACGCCCACACACACACACACAAGGGGAGAGGGGAGAATGTCTTTTGGACACGCACGCAGGTAAGCGTTCATTAGTCCTCTCGTCACGGTAATCTACACACACAAACAGTCTTCCACACACAAACACACACACACATATATTGTTACGCCGTCTCTTAATTTACTTTAATATCCAAGGTTATAGGTGTAACCAAACAAAAAGTAAGTGAAGTAAATTAAAAGGGAATAGAAAATAAATAAAGTAAACCTTTAAGAATTTAATTAATTAAATATCAACACAAAGAGTCTCGTAGGCTGTCACAACAAATTGATTCACTTTCGAAACTTTTAAGACATAAGTGATACTAAACATCGAAACATCAAAAGAATAAAAATAAGGCATTGGATTACGTTAACACTGCATAAACATATAAAAACTAACACTGAAATTAACTAACGTGAAACAACACTGAATTACTTAAATGTAACGAAGCAAATACTGATGGACATAAACAGAGACATAAATAGGTACTCACATAGATATACCACATTGGTGGCGACAGGTACAACACAAATAAATTAAGTATAAGTAACAAGTGACGAGTGTCACTCAAAGGCTGTGAACTGTATGACAAGAGGACTGAACTAAACTCCGTCTGCTGTTGGGTCCTATATATAAGGCGCAATTCCCGCCAAAAACCCGCAGATGGGTCGTTTAACGATGCAGATGGTCGTTAGAGAACAAAGAATGCTTGTTACAATACTAAATAAAGAAATAAGATGGGCTTGAACAAATAATGACAGTTAAAACCTTAACAGCACAGAGTAAGGTGACTAGAATATATAATAGTAAATTTAACACATCATTACAGGAATAATATGGAGCAACATGGAAGCATGTTATATATAAAAAAAATAGAAAAATACGACACGGTCGTAACAATATGCACACACACATGGACATTAGCACACACACACACACACACATGAGTGACCTTTGTGTGTTTGTGTCTGGAGGGCCGTCAAGGAGCACTGGCATAATTCTCTCGTAGGATAAACTTTTCATCAGACCTTATGTTTCCTCACCATCAACACCTCCTCCTCCTTCTCTTCCCCGCTACATCCTCCTCCTCCTCCTCCCCACTGCATCCTCCTCCTCCTCCTCCCCACTACCCCTTCCTATTCCCCAAGCCTTCCCCTGACCACCTCCCCACTACCACCCCACGCCCCCTCCTCCTCCCCACCACTCCCCGCGATTTGAGTGAGAGGCGGAGCACTTGAAAACAGTTTCTCGGGTGTAGTCCAAAATAGAGGTTCAAATTCCCTTTAGATTAACTGTGAAACTCTTTTATGTCATCTGGACGTGTCGCTTATATCGGCGTAAACTCCTGTAAAGGCTTGTAAAAAGATATTGACTTGTAAGAGAGTGATGTGACAGCCTTCCTTCCTTACTACTCCCTCCTCCTTCACCACTCCCTTCTCCCCCTCACCACTTTCTACCACTCACTCCTCCCTCACCACTCACTCCTCCCTCACCACTCCCAACGACTCAAAGACTTTCCAGAACGTCAATCTACTGGTGTGTGTGTGTGTGTGTGTGTGTGTGTGTTTATCTATGGAATGAACCTCCGTCACGATGACTTACCTGGCAACTGTGCAAGGTGGGTAGACTAATTACATGAACTGTATAAAAGTACATCACAGGTGAGTATCGTTCTGTACCTCATTAGTAGGGTTCCAACGATACCTGGTGGTCACTATGTGTTACCTGGCCTTGGAGGTAGCGTGTAATGACCATCGTCCTCAGCTTTTAATATAACTAACGTGGTACACAATTTTCGCCTTGTTTTTAATCAAAATGTTTTATATTTCTACCTCTGAGATTTTAGGATTTTTTTAACAACGTGTAAATCTAAAAGTTATGAAATTTTTGCCATATTATTGACATTTCCAAAAGTATCTACATTTTTTATCATGACTGTAAAAGTAAAAATATATAAAATTTAGACCTTATTATTGAAACTTACGATTTAAGTCAAAATTCGACAAGACTGTTAGTCATAAGATTGCTTCCTCACAAGAACACGGGCAGTGTATAAGAAGGTCATGTCAGGTCAGGTCAAGTATGCCCTTAGCATACTCAACATGCATTCATTTGTTTATACTGATTGATCTATACTGTTCCCTACCACCCCCCCCCTCCACCCTCACCACTCCACCCTCTCATCACTCACCACCACCCTATCCTCCTTCACCACTCACCACCCCTCTCCTCCCTCACCACTCACCACCCTCTCCTCCTTCACCACTCACCACCCTCTCCTCCTTCACCACTCACCACCCTCTCCTCCTTCACCACTCACCACCCTCTCCCCTCTCACCACTCACCACCCTCTCCCCCCTCACCACCCCCCCTCCTCCCTCACCACTCACCACCCCCCTCCTCCCTCACCACCCCTTCTCCTTCACCACTCACCACCCTCTCCTCCTTCACCACTCACCACCCTCTCCTCCTTCACCACTCACCACCCACTCCTCCTTCACCACTCACCACCCTCTCCTCCTCACCACTCACCACCACTCTATCGTTACCAAGAAACGGGCGATAACAGATCCCATAAACTCAAACGTGTTATTGACTTTAAGTTTGTGTCTCATCAGGTTACAAATCTTGGTATAAGTTCCTCATTACCTTCTTAACTATATTAATTCTTCACTAGTTCACATTATTATCCACATTACAATAAGAGAGACGGAGTAAAGATGATAGCTGAATGTACAGTTGTGGACGAAGAGACATCACAAGAGAGAGAGGAAGTTTAAGTTGCGTCTACCTCATAATTAAAGTAAAAATATTGCAGAGTTTTAATCGCCACTTTGATGTAACGTTGTCAAGTCTTCACCACCAGCACTTACCCCTCCACATGCACCTCCTCCCTCCTTCCACAATAACTATCAATAACTATCAATAACTATCATTAACTATCAATAACCATCAATATCCATCAATAACTATCAATAAACACCAATAATCATACACCAAACAGAGGTAAATAAATATTATAAGCTTACATTATATTCTAAGGTAGAGTCGTCCAATTAGCTCTCAGCCACCACAATAGAGCAGTGACCTCTACTTCCACATCCTCATGCCATTAAGGAATGCTCTAACTGCCTCCCTCATCTAGTGCTCCATTACAACTCCAGCGCAGATGCAAACGACACAGATACCTAACCTAACCTAACCTTACATGAAGCCACGAACCATGATTCAAGAAGGTACGAAACATCGAGTCGAGAGATTGAGTAAGGTGAAGTAGTGGTTGAGCAGCAGTCGGGTCCTTAATCTTACACACACACACACACACACACACAACACACACACGCCATCACCGCCACTATATTATTGGTGTTCTTTTCCACTAAAGGGTTAATGTCTCATTTCCTGTGGGTTATACTGGGTGAGAGAGAGAGAGAGAGAGAGAGAGAGAGAGAGAGAGAGAGAGAGAGAGAGAGAGAGAGAGAGATCCCCAAACAGACAGCTTGACATAAAAGACATAAAATAAAAGTCAAAACAGACAAAATCTCGTTACAACAAAGAAACAACTCCCGAGTCTTTGTGTTACTTCAGGGCCGCCGTCACCTACACCAGGAGGGAAGGTAAAGAGGTGATGCTCCTTACCTGACAGACTCATTAGCATCGTCTCACCGTGTTGATTGGCATGACTTAGTCTGCTCACCGCCAGAGATCTGATTGTTTACTCGTGTAACGTATTTTATATCACTGTACATACGTGTATTGAGATATACATATATGTGTATACACGGGCAGAGACATAGAGACATGCATATAAACACACACACACACGTTCTTATTCATCACTGTCTGTATGTCTGCCATCTATCTGTGTATCTGTCTGTCTGCCATCTATCTGTGTGTCTGTATGTCTGCCATCTATCTGTGTGACTGTCTGTCTGCCATCTAACTGTGTGTCTGTCTGTCTGCCATCTATCTGTGTGTCTGTCTGTCTGCCATCTATCTGTGTGTCTGTCTGTCTGCCATATTTTCTACATAACTTATTCCACTTAATGTAACAGACCTCGATGTAATGAAATGCACTCGCCTTTGATGTCTGTTATATAGAGGATTCACATGCAACAAATCTCGATATAACAGACTATGCTCTCTCATATATTCCGTTTAACAGAGGTTTCACTATATATGAATTAGAGGGAAACAGAGTAATAGGCCTGCTTCTGTTTGTACCCAACCACCATTACTCATAACCTAACCTAACCTGACCTGATCTGACCTAACCTGACCTGACTTAACCTGACCTGACCTGACCTAACCTAACCTAGCCTAACCTGAGGACCTTCACTAACTACTGTCACCGCCTCTAGCTGCCTCAGACCAGCGCTTATAAACATTACCACCCAGCGGAACCCCCCAGCAAAATTGCCCGGCCATAAATACCGTATTATGAGGTTGAGTTTATTTATCACGCTCAGATGGTATATAGGGTAATATTAACCCAAGTTTACCAATGCGGGTCCTGCCGGCTGTTAAACCCCCAACCATGAAATAACACAGCCGTTATTGCTTGCTGGTCGCTCCCTTTACTGCGAAAATTTACGGCAAGGAAAGGAAAATCTTGTTAGTGTGAATTCTGGTTCAACACGTGCCGGTCTAGCGTGTGTCCAGAGAATTCTGTTGACTCTAAAACCAAGAATACGAAACTGTTCAGCTATTATGAGATTTTCTAAGACTTACACTCATTCTTAAGAACATTCTGGTGGGTAATGAATCAAACTATAAGATATTATTAAGAAGGAAATATAACCGTATAAAAGTTAATTTATATCTATTACATAAGGTCTTAGGGTGAATTTAACCTTAACTGTCCTGGGAAATATAACACAAAGGGTTATTAAACTTCATGTGATGATTTTTTTTTCTCTTCAAGTCGTTGTTTATCTTAGGAAAAGAATGGATTTTTCTTTGGTGTCGTAAGGTTCGCCAGACGTAATGGGTACTGATGTTACTGGTGGTGGTGATGTCAGCAAGTGTCAGTGATAGTGGGGGAGGATGTCAGCGGGTGTCAGTGGTGGTGGAGATGTCAGCGAGTGTCAGTGATAGCGGGGGAGGATGTCAGCGGGTGTCAGTGGTAGTGGAGATGTAAGCGAGTGTTATAGTGGGGAGGATATCAGTGGGTGTTAGTGGGAAAAGTCCACACACACACACACTGGTTTAACATACTCACACACATATACCCTGGTTTAACTACATCTTACACACTGCAGTTTATCACCACTCACTAACCCTGATTTATCACCACTCACGAACAAGGTCATTAACTCTCTAGGAACACTGGTTTAAGCGCCTACCATCTCTCCCACACACTGGTTTATCACCATTATCACTCGCGGGTTTTAATTCCCACACTCGCTATTTTTCAATGGTTTGACATGAGCTAGATACTATCTTTAATAAAACTAACAACTTAATAACTTAACCCACGAGTCCCCGGATGACATCACGATCAAGGGTCATGAACCCCGAGGCCAGGACCAAGGGCTATGACCCCAGAGGACCACGACCAAGGGCTATGACCTCGAGCTCACCACCCCGAGGCCACCACACCAAGGCCAAAACCCCAAGGCCACCACCCCGAGGCCAAATCCCCAAGGCCAAATCCCCGAGGCCACCACCCCGAGGCCAAATCCCCGAGGCCACAACGCCGAGGTATAAAGTCTCCTCAGCAACACGACCAGTATATATCGTCACTTAAAACTTGGGGAGGAAGGAGCCGAGAGAGAATGATGGAGGGGGAGGAGGAGGAGGAGGAAGAGAGGGGTGATGAAAGAGAGGAAGTGAAGGAAAGATAGAGAGGAAGGTGATAAGAGAAGGTTGTGATGAAGAGGAAGACTGGAAGATAAAAGGAGACAGAGAGAGACAGAGAGATATGGAGACGGAGAGGAAAAGAGAAGTAAAGGAAACAAAGAGATGAAAGCAAGGAGGAATAGTGAAGCAGAATGAGGTGGAATGGGATAGGAATAGTGGATAGAATGGGATAGGAACGGTGAAGAGAGGAGAGGAAAGGTAGAGAAGGGAAGAGAATGGGCAATGTGGATAAGGAATGGAGAGAGAGAGAGAGAGAGAGAGATGAATGGTTCTAATATTAACATACAGTATCTCTCTCTCTCTCTCTCTCTCTCTCTCTCTCTCTCTCTCTCTCTCTCTCTCTTCACACATTACCAGTAAAAAAAAAAATGTTAACACAGATAACTTGAAGATATAATTTTTTTTTTACTGATACTAACGAGACTTTCAATGCCTTGTTATTTTCTCTTTCGTTTTGCATTAAGTAAACTCGGAAGAAACTCCCTTGATATGGATAGAAAAAAAAATATTATAGATCTCTCAGGTTTTAAAGTTTTCCCAGGAGTACCAACGCTAACGAGGATTTGGCGAAATTCTGATAAAAGCGACGATTTGAGGGGAAATGGAACCAAATACCGAGAATCTATGTGAGAATTTTGCGAATAGGGGAGAGACAAAAATGGGATGATAAATTATTGGTCACAGCGAAAAAATAAAAATAAATAAAAAAGGGGTATATTTCTGTTCGTTTTCCAATATAATTTATAAAACTTGTGGAAGTCTAAATAAATAATTATGTACGTTGATATATTTCCCATTCAATTACCTTAAATAATAATACAATATAAAAATAATAGTATAGAAATCATATAAATTAATCCTTTAATCTTTACAGTAAATTGAGGACAATAAAGTGTTTAAAATTTATAGCCTAAAGTCCTGGAATAATCACGAAGTCATTTCTGTGCAAAAATTATATATATATTTTTGTTGAGGGGGGTGACAGCTTCCTCGTCCCCTCCTCTCCTATCAATTACTGTGTGTGTGTGTGTGTGTGTGTGTGTATACGTGTGTGTGTGTGTACGTGTGTGTGTGTACGTGTGTGTGTGTACGAACGCCTGTATACACACAAAAAATCTTTTCTGTAAGCAAAAACGAAACTGAAGCAGCTGTAAAAACCAGGACCCAAATATTTGATGTAAGTAATGAGACTTGACCACTGTTGACCTTTCCTTCATTCCTTCCTTCTTTCCTTCATTCATTCCTTCCTTCCTTCCTTCTCCACTCACCTCTCTTCCTCCCTCATTAGTCTCAGCCATTCTCGTTTACATCTTCCCTCCTCTCCCCTTCCCTTCTCTTCCTTCCTTCCACCTTCCCTTCTCTCCCTTCCTACCTCCCTCCTTTCTCATCGCCCCTCACCGCGTACCTCCTTCCCTCCTCTCTGCATTTCCCGTTTCATTTCCCTCCTTCCATCCCCCCCCTCCCTCCTGCCCCCTCCCTCCTGCCCCCCCTCCCTCCTGCCCCTCCCTCCTGCCCCCCCCTCCCTCCTGCCCCCCCCCTTCCTGCCCCCCTCTCCTGCCCCCCTCCCTCCTGCCCCCTTCCATCGCGTGTGAGAAAATCACTCTCGTCACGTCACTATCTCCTTGATGCCTCATTCCCTCCCCTCCCCTCCCCTCCCCTTCCCTCTCTCCCCTTCCCTCTCTCCCCCCCTCCCATTTTCTTCTTTGCTCCTCTCACTTACTCAACCTACGTGATTTTTTACTTCCTTTCTTCCCTAAATATTATCGTCGTTTCTCTCTCTCTTTTATTTCCTCTCTTTCCATTTCCTTTACTTTACTCATCTCTCCTTTGCTATCATCATTCGTACTCACTCCTTCTCTTTCTTTTTATTCTTATTTATCTCTTTTCTTTCCTCTCTTTTCATTATTTTTTTCCATTCCGTTAGATTCTTTCCTATACCCTTATTCCCCCCTTTGCTATTTCTTCTATCTATGCTTTACTCATTCCTCCTCTGTCTGTCTGTCTGTCTCACTCTTCTTATCTCTTCAATGTTGCTCCCATTCTTCCTTCTCTTTAATCTCCTCCTCCTCCTCCTCTCTCCTCCTTCTTCTCCTCCTCCTCCTCCTCCTCCTCCTCCTTCATTCTTGCCTGAACCCTTTTACACCGCATTTCACCTTAACTTCTGCTTCTCTCCCTACTCTCCCTACTCTCCCTCCATCTACCTACTTTCCCTCCCTCTCCCCTTATTCTATATTGACCTTTCTCTTTTTCTTCTTCTTTCCCTCCATCGGTCTTGCTTTCATCTTCCCCTCTCCTTCCTCCCCTTCCTTCCCTCCCTCCCCTTCTTTCCCCTCTCCCCTTCCCTCCCTCCCTCCCTCATTCTTTCCCATCCTTACCTTGACTTTACCCCTCTCTCTCTCTCTCTCCTCTTCCCTAGATAGAGAGATTTTGGAGACTAGGGACATCCAGACCTTTGGAGACTAGAGACAGCGAGACCTTTGGAGACTAGAGACAGCGGGACCTTTGGAGACTAGAGACAGCGAGACCTTTGGAGACTAGAGACAGCGGGACCTTTGGAGACTAGGGACCATCTACTGAATGTGAGGTGAGAAATATATTTACCAACACAAAGACCCCCTGGTGGTGGCGTGTCACATCTTACTTGCTTCCTCCCAACTATAAAAGCCAATTCTGAACCCTTTTGACCATTACAGCTGAAGTAGAATTCAATAGACGTGAATATTACCGAGGCTTTTGGTTTACCATAACTAAATAAGACTAAATATTCTTAACACTGATAAATAAATCGTAATATTTTATTGATGATTAAATATAGACGACTCATTTAGACATCTGGTTATAGCATGTTATAGAATCTGTATTTTTATAATGTATACGATTCGATTTAGTTTTTTTTTAGGCACGGTATACAGTCATTTCAATGTTCTTCTCTGATATACAGCATAGAATTCTCCTCACAACAACATATATAATTGATAGTTATTAATTCTATACGACATCACCTTAAATATTATACCCTGATGGTGTCAATTAGTTTATACGTAATGATGAAGGGTGTGAATATGGTGGTGGTGGTGTTGGTAGTGGTAGTGGTGGTGGTGGTGTTGGTAGTGGTAGTGGTGGTAGTGGTGGTGTTGGTAGTGGTGGTGGTGGTGTTGGTAGTGGTAGTGGTGGTGGTGGTGGTGTTGGTAGTGGTGGTGGTAGTGGTGGTGTTGGTGATGGTGGTGGTGTTGGTAGTGGTAGTGGTGGTGGTGGTGTTGGTAGTGGTGGTGGTGGTGGTGTTGGTAGTGGTGGTGGTGGTGTTGGTGGTAGTGGTGGTGGTACTGGTGGTGGTGGTGGTGTTGGTAGTGGTAGTGGTGGTGGTGGTGTTGGTAGTGGTGGTGGTGGTGGTGTTGGTAGTGGTGGTGGTGGTGTTGGTGGTAGTGGTGGTGGTACTGGTGGTGGTGGTGGTGTTGGTAGTGGTAGTGGTGGTGGTGGTGGTGGTGTTGGTAGTGGTAGTGGTGGTGGTGGTAGTGGTAGTGGTGGTGATGATGTTGGTAGTGGTGGTGGTAGTAGTGGTGGTGTTGGTGATGGTGGTGGTGTTGGTAGTGGTGGTGGTGGTGGTGGTGGTGTTGGTAGTGGTAGTGGTGGTGTTGGTAGTGGTGGTGGTGATGGTGTTGGTAGTGGTGGCTTTGGTACAGTCTTTAAACAACATGTAAATATATAAAACATACAGAAAAAAAACACATATACTCACATAAATATCACTAGTATATTAAAGCAATACACATTAAACCCTTCCTCGCCCCCTTTCCCTTCCCCCTATTTCATTTATGACAGGTGTGGTATATACAGTTTTACCCATGTTTGATTGTCTGTCTGTTTGTCTAGCTGTCTGTCTGTCTCTCACGTCAAATAAACTGAGAGTGTAATTTGTGTCTCAGTATTAGATCAGACATATAGTTTCGTATTAGAGTTTAGTGAAAGTCTTAATGGTACATCTACATTATTGTCAGTGAATTGTATTTTTTATGTCTCACTATAATCGTAATCCGGGGCGTATTTACCCTTACATATTTCCCTAAAATCGCCTTCTGTAGCGTATTTCCCCAACTTGTTTCCCTATAATCGTCACCTGGAGCTTATTTTCCCCTACATATGACCCTAATACTATAACCCCTAACATATTTTCCCCTATACATTGATTTAATTTTATTTTTTTAGTCAAGTCTATCAGGGTTTATAGGATTAAACCATTGAACATTAGCCAAAAGTGGTCACAAAATCAAAAGCATTAATTACAGACCTAATTGGACATCGGTATAGAATGGACTCAAAGTTTGTCAAAATATATTCACACAAATTTACGTATCAAAAGCCTTTGATATAATTAAAACATTGTCGTTGCGAGTTTGTATTAATTTTTTTTTTCCGCCTGATGAAATTTGTTTCATTTGTAAACAGACATTTATTAATTAGGTAACTGATGTTATTAACTAATTTGATTACCGAGCGTGGAATCAATGTAACGTACAGTTGCCTCAAAGAGTTACTTTACTCCCGGTGGTGACGGTAACGCGTGGCAGTGACTAGAGAAACTACTAGTCTTGTAACGATGGAGCTGTTTGGTTGAAAATATTCCTAGACGTAATATTTCTGTGCAATAATGATAAATATATATATTATAATATTAACTTAGATAACTATTATATCATATACATGCTTCTTATAAGGAAGATTACCAATAAGAGTGATCAGACTTTAATAATAAAACGTACACGAAGAAATTTGTGTAATGCATGATGGTCATACAGCAGGAACCTTCTTCACACGGGGACACTGGCGCCGCTACATGTGTCCTCAGTAAATCACACACACTGGTTCAAAGTGTTGACACAAACCCTCAGGGATGATAATATGTGGAGGGTGATTCAGGCATACCGGTAGTTTAGTTAACAAGACTGGTAAAGTGGTGGCCGCGTGTCACAACAAGTTGGATGTTACAACACATTTTGAGAGGAACTTAACTTAGTGGTAACAACCCAACACAAACTACTCCTCTGTGATCTGGCAACACAGGTGTCATTATACCATATTAGGTGAAGAAGTGATCCCAGGGAGGGACACACACAAGGTGCCCTGTTATCACAGCCAAACGTCACTCACCAAGGCACGAGTCTCTCTCTGCCGTCCACTAGTCTTAATCTTTATAATTTGGTGGTGATATTTATATACGATGAAGGTCATGACTCATTCATTGTTACTTCAGTGTCAAAAGAGGAAAAGTGACTTGGGAAGAGTTTAAAGGTAACTACATCTGACACAGAAACTTCCAGGTTACTTCAGTAACCAGAGGACGGAGAGCGAGTGTAAAGTGTTTACCTTAGCTCTGGGTCAGGGCCCCCCCTCCCAGCACCCGAACTTCTCCACCAATCAGCGCCATCGTTACTAGACTACTAGCAATTCATTCATAAGTGTAGTGTTGTGATACTGTAGGTAAACGGCACCACAGGGGGTAAAGGAACTATCTGAGGCAACTGTATGTGGATTTCATATGGAGAATATTAACAGACACGTACACCTATGACACTCAAAGATGGACATACATACATACATATATACATACATACATACATACATACATACATACAAACTTGGGCTAATGTCTGTCTGTGTGTCCGGCTATAGATCTGTTTGTCTCTTTCTACCCTCCTTCCTTCTCTCCTTCACTTCTTCCTCTCCCTCATCCTTCCTTCTCTCCTTCACTTCTTGCTCTCCCTCATCCTTCCTTCTCTCCTTCACTTCTTGCTCTTCCTCACTCCTCTCTCTTTCTCACCTCTCACGTGCTCTTGTTAACATTTAAACTAGTGTAGGTTGAATCTCTCTCTCTCTCTCTCTCTCTCTCTCTCTCTCTCTCTCTCTCTCTCTCTCTCTCTCTGAAGTTGTTCACTGAGCCCAAAGCAAATTTGCGTTTCATGATACAGTGTAATTAATCTAGTTTGATTTAACCCAGTTTAATTAATTGTTCGGGTACCGTCTCCTATCATCTCACTTAATTTAACGCCGTATAATTTGCGTTAATCTCACAAACCTCGCTTGATTAAACTGGGAATAGCCGCGCTAAAAGGCAGAGTGGCCAGCGCTGTGTTGGTGGTGGTGGTAGTGGTGGTGGTGGTGGTGGTAGTGGTGGTGGTGATGATGGTGGTGGTGATGTTTGTGAGTTGTGGTGGTGGTGGTAGTGGTGGTGGTGATGATGGTGGTGGTGGTAGTGGTAGTGGTGATGATTGGTGGTGGTGATGTTTGTGAGTTGTGGTGGTGGTGGTAGTGGTGGTGGTGATGGTGGTGGTGATGTTTGTGAGTTGTGGTGGTGGTGGTAGTGATGGTGGTGATGATGGTGGTGGTGATGTTTGTGAGTTGTGGTGGTGGTGGTAGTGGTGGTGGTAGTATTGGTGATGTGTGTGTGTGTGTGTGTGTGATATGGCTTGAATTTTGAAATTTGTCACATACAGCTGCTAGATCAGGGGTTCTCAACCAGGGGGGAATTCCTCCCAGGGGGGAATTCAGGTCTTCGGGGGGGGGGGGGGGAACTGATTCGGGAGCAAGAGATGTGTTCGATGAGAAATCAATCACAGAATTTTGGCCCTTGATGTGCGATTCCTACCCAAAAGTGGCAGAAAGAGCTATCCGTGCATTGCTTCCGTTTGTGTCGACATATCTTTGTGAGTCAGGCTTTTCAACTCTGTTGCAAATTAAAACGAAGCAACGTAGTAGATTAGAGGTAGAAAATGACCTGCGTTGTGCCCTTTCAAGCACTCCTCCGGGTATCCCAGAATTGGCGAAGAAAAGCAATCACAGGTTTCTCATTGACTGTAATCTTCATCTGAACAAAATTAATTACAAATTTACAATATCCTGGTATGCTATTGAACTTTTTGTTTATTGCATTATGCTTCAGTTTGGTCTGTTAAGTAATTCATTATAAATAAAAAAAAAACTATTTTACTTTTATTCAAGTTTTATAAATCCATCAACATTTTCAATTGGCATTTAATTTGTAAAGCTCCACTATAAAAATAATCCATGTAAAATTGTAAATGTATATGTACTAATATGGAAAAATAAAGGATTTTCAGTATTATATGCATATTATTTGGAATGCACTTTTTGAGGCAGACAATCTTGGAAAGGAGGGGGGAATGACATTCTGACATATGGTGAAAGGGGTGCATGGGGCAAACAAGGTTGAGAACCATTGTGCTAGATTATTGTATCCATTTTTTTCACTTTGTAGCTAAGTCAAATATCATGTACTCTCTCTCTCTCTCTCTCTCTCTCTCTCTCTCTCTCTCTCTCTCTCTCTCTCTCTCTCTCTCTCTCTCTCTCTCCATAATTCCATAAGCATACTCTCTCACTTCCCCTTTCAGCCTCTCACTGTTCACTCTCACCTCCCTCTCTCTTCCAGACTACTCTCACTTCCCTCTCTTCCAGACCACTCTCCTGTCCCCCTCGCTTCCAGACCACTCTCCCCTCCCTCTCTTCCAGACCACTCTCCCCTCCCTCTCTTCCAGACCACTCTCCCCTCCCTCTCTTCCAGACCACTCTCACTCCCCTCCCTCTCTTCCAGACCACTCTCCTGCCCTCTCTCTTCCAGACCACTCCCCCTCCCTCTCTCTTCCAGACCACTCTCCCGCCCTCTCTCTTCTAAACCACTCTCCCCTCCCTCTCCCTTCCAGACCATTCTCCCCTCCCTCTCTTCCAGACCACTCTCCCCTCCCTCTCTTCCAGACCACTCTCCTGCCCTCTCCTCTTGATTTACTCTCCCTCTACCACCGCTCTCATCACCATCTGGCTCTTCTACGACTGCAGGGAGGGGGAGGGGGGAGGGTGAGGGGGAGAGGGGTGAGGGGGCAGGGTGAGGGGAGAGGGGTGAGGGGGGTAGGGTGAGGGGGGAGGGGTCCTGACTCTCACCAGCCACCGACTAATGTGGTGATCTCTGTCTCTCCACCCTAGAAAGACCCTTCCAAACACACCCGGCCCTGCTACCCTTCTCTGCCACCCACTACCTCCCACTGCCGCCCATTGTTACCCCTCTGCCACCCAGTGCTACTCCTCTGCATCCTACTACTGATACCAAGTGATACATCTGCCACTTTCTGCCACCCACTGCTGCCCACCACAAGTCCTATGCCACCCACAACCGCCCACTGCCACCCACTTCCACTTACTGTTACCCCGTGTAATCTTCAGCCACTTTCCTCCTCTCTCTCTCTCTCTCTCTCTCTCTCTCTCTCTCTCTCTCTCTCTCTCTCTCTCTCTCTCTCCTTTCCCTCTCTTCTTTTCTTTCTCTTCTGTTTTCTTTCACTTTTCTTCTTTCCTCTTCTAGTTTTTGGACACTTCCTTATCTTCCTCTTTCTATCCTTCGTTATCTCTCTTCTTCACATCATCACCCCCTCGTCGCCTCTTCCCTTTCTTTATCCACCTCACCTCCTCTATCTTTATTCTCATCTTCCCTTTACCAAAATACTATCAGCCTTCCTCCTCCTCCTCCTCCTTCTCCTCCACTCCTCATTTCCTTAGTCTCTCCTAACCCACCACATCTTCTCACCGGTTATCCTCTTCCTTCTTCTCTTACTCTTCTCCTCCTTCTTCTTCCCATACTTCACCCCCCTCTCCTCCTCTCCCCCCCTCACTTCTACACATCTGCCTTCACCCACAACATTCCCTCACCAAGACTTCCCCACCCTCTCCCACCCTTCCCCACCCTCCCCCAACCCTCCCCCACCCTCCCCAACCCCTCCCCACCCGAGTCAAACTCCCTCAGTGAACACAACAAGCTGCGAAAATGGCCTCAGCTTATTTGTATGGCGGGTTTACTCGTGCTGGTCAAATGGCGTATTAACACAGGCGGTGTGTCTGACTCCAGCCACATATCAGGGCGCTGGGATGTAATCTGGGAGTTGCTTGAGGGATTTACTGCTTCAAGGCACACCCATGGGATGCTCCGGGTGCGCCTGATGCAAGGTCAGGAACACATGTGGGAGGTGAAGAAGGGAAATGTTTTCATGGTGGTGTTGGTAGTGATGATAGTGTTGATAATGATGATAGTGGTGTTAGTAGTGGTGGTAGTGATTGCAGTGGTAGGAAGTGGTGATAGTGGTGTTGGTAATGGTGTTAGTGGTGGTGCTGAGAGAGAGAGAGAGAGAGAGAGAGAGAGAGAGAGAGAGAGAGAGAGAGAGAGAGAGAGAGAGAGAGAGAGAGAGAGAGAGAGAGAGTTCAGTATGCAGGCAGTACCTAAACGAGAGACTTTACGAGAGGATAAAGTACAGCTAAGATACAGAGAGAAGAAGACTCTGGCTCCCCTGAGACAAGTTACTTCCTAACCTACACGAGAGAGGCTGGGTAGGTTGGCCACCTCTTAGGGAGACGGGGAGACGCGAGAGGGGGAAGTGGTAGGGATAGGGAGTGGCGGGAGTGGGGGTGGGAGTGGGGGGGAGAGAGGGGTGTGATAGGGAGAGGGAGTGGGGGGGTAGTGGGGGTGGGAGTGGGGGGAGAGAGGGGGTGGTAGGGAGAGGGAGTGGGGGGGAGAGAGAGGGGGGAAGGGAGTGATGGAGAGAGGCTGGGAGGGATAGGGAGAAGGTAGGAGAGAGGAAGAAGGGGAGAGGGAGACGAAGAGGGAGGGAGAGAGTGAGTGGAAGGGAGATCAGTAGAGGGATAGAGGGAAAGGAAGGAAGGAAGGAAGGAAGAGAGAGAGAGAAAATGGGAAGAAGGAAAGTTTGTGTTGTGAACCGTGAACTAAATTTAAATTCAACCCATAATTTAGAAACTACTCAATATTTTATGACCCAGTGAGACCTCAATACGCTATGAAACGTGAGTGAAATTGATACATAATTTCTGTAATAACATCATTGCTATAATGCTATATCGTGATTCATAATTTCTGTAATAACATCATTGCTATATCGTGATTCTAAGTTTGCTCAGTGAATGCCAAACATATACAAACTTAACCTCACCTCACCTCACCTCACCTCACCTCACCTCACCTAACCTAACCTCACCTCACCTAACCTCACCTCACCTCACCTAACCTAACCCAACCTAACCTAACCAAAATTACACTAAATGGTACGTATCTTTGTGGTGAATGTGATTAATGTAAAGACGATCTGTGATTAATAACAAGGAGGAGGAGGAGAAGAAGAAGAAGAAGAAAAAGAATAATCAAGATGAAGAATAATCAAGAAAATCAAAGAAGAAAAAGAATTAGGAGGAAGAAAAAAAGAATAATGCAAAAATAGAAATATAAATAAAATATAAATAACTTTTCTGTCCAGTTCTCAAGAGATTCCCAACGTCACGTATGGTCATTTTTAAGCCTCAATAAACATGTGAAAAGACGTCCCCCATATTCACATTTAAAAGGGATATAGGGAATTTTTTTCTCCCTTCAGAGTGTTAGGAGTGTGTGGTGACGGACTCCCTTCACATGGGATTTAGGGAAATTCTACGTGACCGTGAGATTTTAGGGGAACAGTTTATATATCAGGGCGTTTGGTGGTGACTGTGTGTGTTAGACTGGCACAGGGATGGATTACACTCAGCCATTACAGGGTAGTTGGTGGTGAGAGAGAGAGAGAGAGAGAGAGAGAGAGAGAGAGAGAGAGAGAGAGAGAGAGAGAGAGAGGAGAGAGAGAGAGAGAGAGAGAGTCATATACCTCCACATTAAAATTATGGATCTGGGACGAGGACATATAAGGCCATATAATATAAAATAGAGACTTAATGAGCTGACATATGAGTTTATTTTATAATATACTGACCCAGCTTAATATTTTATGAGTTGGGGGCTGAAGAATATAAGCCTATTAACTATATATTGGATCACTTTATATACATAGAGAATTCGAATAAATTACAGGGTTTGGTTATATAATTTTAGGGTGTTTCGTATGTTTCGTTCTGTTCTGTAAAAAAAAAAAGATATTCTAATCGAAAAGAGAAAGGTAATATTTATAGGAGAAGCAATCAGTGATATAGACGTAGACAGAGAAACACAAGTGTCTTCAGAGTAATGGGTAGAACCTGTTATGGCGGTCAGAGAAATTCCCGTTTTTAGGAGAGTGAGTTGGTAATTTATCTAATGGTGATGGTGGGGGTGATGGTTATAGTGATGGTGGGGGTGATGGTTATAGTGATGGTGGTAGTAATGTGATGGTGTTATAATAGTGGTGGAAATAGTAGTAATTTACATCCATATATTATATACTCGTATCAAAACAATATAGGAACAAACACCTGTAAAATGTTCTATCTTGGTTCATCACTACACACACACACACGTCCACCACCCCAAGATCTCTTAGTACCTTCGTTTTATCAGATGGTCTAGTGTTAGCGTGAAGTCTTCCCCCTCACTAGTATCTCTTCACGATCCCGTAACTCAGTCGTATTGTCTCATCTATACATGTCTCTCAACTCTATGCGTCTCTCTCTACGTCTCACACCACATAATGTCTCTTCAGAAGCCCTGGGCAGTGGTCTCGTAACAGGTGATTCTGACGCAGTAATATTCTCTCAGGGGTTCCGGGTTGGGGTGTAAAAACAACAGAAGTATGACACGAACTAAACTGAAAGCTGCCAGTGTATGTATGATGGTGCTGTAGGACACGGCACGGACAAATGCCTGCTGTCATCCCCACTCATGTTATGGAAGGGAGCGCTGGCCGAGAGGGGTGAGGGGAGGACGGAAGGAAAGACAGAGGGGGAGCTTACCGGAGAGAGTGGGGAGAATGGGGAGGGGAAAGAGAGAGAGAGAAATGATAAGGGAAAGAGGGAGAGGATGAGAGAGGTGAAAGGTAGAGAACGAGGGGAAGAGGAGGAGGATTATGAAGGGGGAAGTGTTGAAATGAGGGGGAGAGGAAAGGTGAGGGGGAGGGAAGGGGAAATATAAGAAGGACAGGGGGATGAATGAGGTGAATAGAAAGTTGAGAATTGATAGAAGGAGGAGAGAGAGAGAGAGAGAGAGAGAGAGAGAGAGAGAGAGAGAGAGAGAGAGAGAACAGAGAAACTACCTGAGAAAGTTTAATAAGATGCACTCACACGGCACCAGTTAAAAGTAAACACTTATGAAGATTCAACAGTTAATCATTGGTTATGTTATATTGCAAATGAAAAAAAACAACAACTTTCCTTACACTCACCAGAAAAAGATCCAGTAGTGAAATTAGAAATAGATACATTGAACTGACTCTTCCTTCTCCTCCTCCTCCTCCTCTTCCTATTTATCTTCCTCGTCAGTTTCTTCTTCTTCTTCTTTCAGTTCTCAGTTTCCTCCAATTTCACCTTCACTCTTATGATTTTCTATGTTCCTTTCAACCACGTCTCTCTCTCTCTCTCTCTCTCTCTCTCTCTCTCTCTCTCTCTCTCTCTCTCTCTCTCTCTCTCTCTCTCCCGGCGTTCAACCAATGCTGCTGGCTGGGTCGTGGAGGTGCTGAGGTGGTCGACTCCTGTGTAACTTATCGATAATGTGGAAATTTATCTCAGTAAAAATAAAAAAAAAATAAAATGTCTTAACAAAAAAAAAAAAATGTTTCCCACTGAAGGAAGACAAAAAAAAAAAAACGAACTTTTCACTAATAAATTGTAAGAAAATAGTAAAGACAAGAATAAAACACATACATCAAAAAAGTTAAAGCAAAACAACAAAACAAAAAATAAAAACGAAAACAAATTTACAAAAAAAAACAAAAAAATAAATAAAAACACAAAAACAAAAAATAACAACAAAAACTCAAAAAACACAAAACAAAACAACAAAAAAACAGAACAAAAACAAATAAAAGAAAAGCAACAAAAACATATAAAAACAAAAAAAAAAAACATAAAATAACAAAATAAAAACGGGACAACAAAAACACCCATAAAACAACAACAAAACACTTGATCTATTACAGGCACCACTGGTATAAGACACACATACTAAACACCTCTTATAAGGAGTTGTGGTTAAGACGAGGAGACATATGGATATAGGGACACACACACACACACACACACACACACACACACACACACACACACACACACACACACACAAACACACACACACACACACACACAAACATTAATATACCCTTAGAGTTTTTCACTGCTCACTGTTCTGTCTAGCCAAGATCACATGTCTGTTCCCGTAGCCCACGTCACTTCAGTAAATACATGAAATTCAAAAAAAAAAAAAAAATGTTACACTTCAACCGGAATCACGTACAAAATTTCCTCCATTAAGGTACGGGAAGTTAACCCCTAAGACAAGGCGGCGGAAAGGTGATGTTGGCTCGGTCTTCTCGCTCCTCCCGCCCTCCCGCCAGGCTCTCCCCTCTCCCCTGCTGGTGACGGCTGACAACTCTGCGTGAAGGATATATGTGTGTAAAAAAAAAAGAAAGAAAGAGAGAAAAAGAGAGAGAGAGAGAGAAAGAGAGAGACACGACCGACAGTTTGTTACAAAAGAGGGAACGGATCATCACATGTCAGAGGGAGAGGAGAGCGAGGACGATGGTGGTAGTGGTGGTAGTGGGTGGTGATAGCTGTGTTAGTGGTGGTGGTGGTAGTGGTGGTAGTGGGTGGTGATAGCTGTGTTAGTGGTGGTGGTAGTGGTGGTAGTGGGTGGTGATAGCTGTGTTAGTGGTGGTGGTAGTGGTGGTAGTGGGTGGTGATAGCTGTGTTAGTGGTGGTGGTAGTGGTGGTAGTGGGTGGTGATAGCTGTGTTAGTGGCGGTGGTAGTGGTCAAGTTGATGGTGGTGAGGTAGTGGGTAGTGGTGGAAGGGGGTAATGGTGCTAATAGTGGATGGTGGTAGTAGCGGTTAGTGGGTAGTGGTGGTGAGGTGGTAGCAAGAGAGAGAGAGAGAGAGAGAGAGAGAGAGAGAGAGAGAGAGATGTATGTCTGAACACAATCACCCCACGAACGCTAGACCAAGGACAGTGCCGGAAGCTAGGGAACACTTGCCTCAATAAGGAAATAGACTCCAGGGTCCCGTTTTCCAAGATTAATGGCCAGTAGCCTCACACCGCCACCAGAAGGCTCTGTCGCACCAGGCTGGAGATTAGGATACCCGGATATGGCGTTAAATAATACTGATTATATTGATGATATTGTAATGCTACTACTATATAAGTAATGGTGATAAGTATAGTGCTGATGTAATAATAATAATAATAATAATTAATCATCATACGAGCGGACACAAACCCTGCCCGCGAACCGGTACCTTGGCAGAATAGATATCAATGGAATGAAATATTCTGTAAATCAATGTAGTCACCGCTAGAGGGTGTCTAATGTCATCGTTTTCAGTAAAGCCCACACAACCTAATATGTCATCAATGAATCCTAATAGTTTGCCTTTACAACACCTCGCAACATACAGTTACCGGGGCACTATCTTGAGTGATCATTGCCGCTTTCTACAATGTAAAGTGACTTATTGGTTTTCATCGATTCCTGAAATTCAATCTGTTTGGATAAGATGCTCACTGATTCTCTGATACATGTATACATAAGAATCACTTACTTGTAATAACTTTCCTTAGATGATAAAAAAAATAAAAAAAATAAATATAATGAAGAAAAAAAATCCCTCGCAAATACAGAAAAAAAAAAAAATGCTTAAATGGCTTAAAAAAAAATATCAATATTTCGATTTTTTTCTCTATCTACTAAGACGTATAAATGCCCCCAAGAGCCTGAATGAGACTTATAAGAGAATAATGAATGACAAATATCTGAGCAGAAGGAGGTGGAGTACCCGATGTCCCAACCACCCACCTCCTCCTTCAGACAGACTACCATGGTGACTCCCCCCCACAACTCCTAACAATACAGTATAGGGATGGAGGGAGGGTGAAAGAAGGGGGGGAGGGGGGTTAAAACATCATGTGTTATATGAATGTTCACTGTTCCGGAAGTTAATAAACCGTAGTGCTTTTTTTCAAGATGAAAATGTTCTTTCTCCTTTACATTTACAAAAAAAAGACAAAAAGAAAAGTGGCCGTAGTGTAAGGCCATCCCGGAGCATGCACCGCCGCACCACAATGACCCGTGGCCACCCCGGAGCATACACCGCCGCACCACAATGACCCGTGGCCACCCCGGAGCATGCACCGCCGCACCACAATGACTCTTGACATAGACGGAACAGTTGGAATTACGTGTGTTGGACAATTACATATAGGAGAGTACGCTGGCCTAGACGGTGAGACTTAGCCTGGTCTGAGGAACTGGTTTATACATGGCTGTGTTGTGGGTGGGTGGATGAGGTTGTGTGTTGTGGGTGGGTGGATGAGGTTGTGTGTTGTGGGTGGTGGATGAGGTTGTGTGTTGTGGGTGGTGGATGAGGTTGTGTGTTGTGGGTTGGTGGATGATGTTGTGTGTTGTGATTGTAGGGTGACGCTGTTGTAGGCGGATGATATAAACAACCTTGTATTAAACAGTGTATGATACATTTATTGTATATAAACAAAGAACATGTACACTAACCCACCCCCCCCCATACACTGACGTACACAAGCATGTAAATTAGTATATACACATACATATACATATACATACACATATACGACAAATAAAAAACACAAACAGTCAATATCCTTCAGTTTTATCAGTATTTTCCCTCGTATATTTTTGTTCGTATTTTATTTCTGAACGTTTTTTTTTCACCCTTCGTCTCTATTATTTACATTCACTCTGGCGGGAATCAATCAGTGTTTGGGCCAGTTACCGCTGCTAGTTCACCACTACCACTACTCACACTGGCTCTAGCTGACTCACCACTACCACTACTCTGGCTACTGCAGCTCCCACTATAACTCTCCTCCACACAGCTACAAAAATGTTGGATCACTTGAACACAATTTGACATTTTTGTTTTTCTTCTATATTTTACAATCTCAAAAAGGATGTGTGTGTGTGTGTGTGTGTGTGTGTGTGTGTGTGTGTGTGTGTGTGTGTGTTGAAGCATAGGGAGATCTTAAAACATACTTACTAAACATCTCTCATAACTCCCTGACTTTCTACTGTACAGTATAATGAGCAATATTGCATCATGATCTGAGGACACTAACACGTATAATGATTCAGAGTTACACAGGTCATATACCATTACACTATGTTAATGTCTGCCCCACGTGTTGACATTAAACCTTTAATGACAGTCTAATTGTAACTCTGATGACTAATATCTTAATAACGAGGCTGTGGTGTGTGTGTGTGTGTGTGTGTGCGTGTGTGTGTGTGTGTCCACCGCTGATGGTAATATGAGTAGTTGTGGCAGTTGTTCACTTTGTTGACAAGTTCTGAATTGTTGTCCACAGTTGAATGAGCAACATACACCCGCCTTCTGCTCTGAACAACCAAATCCTCAGGGTACACAAACTGATTTACAATTACTCTAAAATGAATAGTGTAAGTGAAAATGTATTATGAGTTATATTTTTTTTTTACAATTTACAAAGACGTGCGTTATAGTTTTATCTGGTTATCTTATGAGGAGTTAATGTGCTGGTGATAAGTCGTTGTTTCTTTCTGTTTATAGTTTAAACCAATTTATAGGGATAGGAACGTGGTTTAACCCTTTGAATACGATGTCTTAACCACTTGAGGACTATGGTGTAACTCTTTGTTGACGATGGTTTAACTACTTGAGGACTATGGTTTAACCACTTGAGGCCAATGGTTTAACCCTTTGTTGACGATGGTTTAACCCATAGAGAAAATCTGGTATATTGCATTTCTAAACCTCTCTAGATTTTTCCAATTCCAGGACACATTTTTCAATTTTAGTAACTTTTTTTTTCAATTAAAGAAAATAACTTATATTTTTTTATTTTTTTCACCTTTGTTTTCAGTTTCAGAACCCAATTTTACGGTCAAACATCAAAACATATTTCTTCCTTTGTTGCAGACTCCAGTGAACCATCGATGGCGGTGAAGGGCCAAACAGCAAGAATCCCGTGTCATACCCCACGTTCTTCCCCCACGGCTCAAGTCCAGCTCACCCTTTGGTATAAGGATGGCATTGGCAGGCCTATTCACAGGTGAGTGATAGGTGTGGTTTGTTTACTTCATCAACAATTGGATGATGAGTTCCTGTGAGAGTGTCATCATTAACACGCTTCAGGAGAGTCTTGGTTGTGCTAGATTAATGTGATTATGTCTGCCGAGTCCATTCCTCTTTGTTATTTTTTTCTGTTATGTAATTTTAATTTTTTCTTCTTCTCCTTCTCTCTGTTTTGTCGTCTTAATTGTCCGTTTTTCTTTGATTTGTAATGTTGTAAATTCTATTCTCATCTTTGTTTTCTTATTCTACTTTCCTCTGTTACATCTTTTGGTACTTTTCCTTCTATTTACTTTACGTTATTTTTAGGTTCCATCAGCATTCACGTTTGTATTAATCTCTTATTTTATTTAAGTAAATGTCACGTATTCTCTTAATTTCCTCCACTGTTTCCGTGTTTAATATTTTAACTTCCATTCTGTTGCTTCCTGAGAGGCTATATTATGTTTATATTCATTTCCTTGGATTTAATACTACTGGGACGTCCACACACATACACACATTATATATATATTCGGTAAATAATCTCTCTCTCTTTCTCTCTCTCTCACTCTCTCTCTCTCTCGTCGAAACATATGATAATTTAAGATAATTTCGTCCGCCAGAAGCTACAAAATTAATAAGTGTGGAATATTCATTAAATAGTGAAGTGAGGAGGAGAAAGTGATGTAGTTGTCTAGTCTTGAGGATAACGAGGGCATTATCAGGTGAGTAGGCAACACGAACAGGTGACTCACAGGAATTTATTGAAGAAAAGTTAGTAAGGGAAGGAAGAAGAGGAATGATGTGGAGGAGTAATTATAGAAAGGAAAGAGAACGGGAAGGATTTAGGACTGGGTGGGTGGGTGTACGTGTGGGTGGCTTGGTGGGTGGGTGGGTGGGAGGGTGAGTGGGTGGCTTGGTGGCGGGTTGGCTGGTTGGCTGGCTGGCTTAGTGGGTGGGTGGGTGGGTTGGCAAAGAGTCTCAGCTCTCGTTCAGGTTTATGACACCGAGAGAGAACAATCGCTCAAGATCAATTTTCCGGGTGACCGAGGAGGTTTATGTCCCGTCATAAATCATCCTTCGGTCAAGCACCAATGGTCATGAACTGTGCCCACACCTCCTGACTCCTCCCCATCCTGCAGCCTCCTCCTCTTCCTCCTACAGCCTCCTCCTCTTCCTGCTTTTTATCCTCCTCCTCCTCCCCCTCCTCCATCTTCTTCTCTTCCTACTCTTCCCCTTCCGGCTCTTCCTCTTCCTCCTCTTCCTGCTCCTCTTCCCACTGCTCCTCCTCCAGTATCCTATTCCTTCTTCTCCACCTCCTCCTCTTCATCCTCCTCTTCATCCTCCTCTCTGCCCTATCTCATTCTCTCTCTTTCTTCTTCTTATTATCCACAAACACTTATCCACCTCTTTCCACTTCCATTTTATATCTTTCCTCAATCTCCTCCACTCTGCATTTTCCCAACGACACGAACACACACACACTCTCTCTCTCTCTCTCTCTCTCTCTCTCTCTCTCTCTCTCTCTCTCTCTCTCTCTCTCTCTCTCTTCCTCTCTCTCTCTCTCTCTCTCTGCAAGGATTATAAATATGGCAAAAATATTTCATAAACTCTCTATTTAAAATAACAAAAAAAAAAACACACAACTATGCACAATAAAATAAAACATATCTAAAAAAAAAACAAAACAAAAGTTATTTACATTATTTTTTCCTTCATATATATACCTTAACATTATGTATTTATTATGTTCAAGATGCGCAGGTCTAATTATTTCCCTGTTGTAAAATAACCAGAATTAAGATACGTAATTAATTCGGAAGCATCGGGTAGTGAAATGCGGCAAGGCGGCACCGTAGACTTTATCAGGTACGATAATACTAGACGACTGTGGTCCGTCTTTTTCGTTGCCATTGGGGATTTATTTCATTTATTAGTAAAGCCTTCATACCTCATGGAACACACATTAACTACAATATTAACAATAAAACCTGAACAATAGAACAAGAGAGTGTAATAAAAATGGAAAATAAAAGGACAAACTAATCGGAATATGAAAGGAAATAACACTTAAAAACATTTAGTGAACATGAAACAAGAGAGTCAATGAACCACATAAAATACCAGAAAAAATAGAAGGAAAAAATCTAATATACAAGAGAGAGAGAGAGAGAGATAGAGATAGACATAAAAAAGAAAGAGAGAAAGAATGCAATATAACCAGAGTATAAAGAGAAAGTGAAAAGAAAGTTAGATAGAGACTAATATCAACCAGGCAGTAAAAGGAAAGTAAAAGAAAATGGAGAGAAAACGAAAACTGAAAGAAAGTAAAGAGATATAAAAACCTAAAATGAAGTAAATACAGAAGTAATGCAACATAGCCTCCCCCACCCCCTCACCCCCCCCCCCAGCCCCCCAAACCCCCACTAGGAACTCTCTTCATCAGTATTCAGACGTCAGAACGACCCAATTCGTCCTGGGAGGTTAACGATCCTCCTTCCCTCCAATTAGGAACAATTTCTCTCCAGCCAAAAGAGAATCTATCCAGACTATGCGACTCTCGGCTCCGCATTTGTACGTTTATGAGGGCAAACTTTTGTCAAGGTAAATTGGCTGTTTGGCGTAATGACAGAGTATGATGGGTGGCTTGTGTGTAGGGTGGGTGGCTGTGGTGGATGGCTGTGGTGGGTTGCTGTGTGTAGGGTGGGTAGCTGTGGTGGGTGGATAGCTGTGGTGGGTGGCTGTGTGTAGGGTGGGTGGCTGTGGTGGGTGGTTGTGTGTAGGGTGGGTGGCTGTGGTGAGGGACTGTGTGTAGGGTGAGTGGCTGTGGTGAGGGACTGTGTGTAGGGTGAGTGGCTGTGGTGAGGGACTGTGTGTAGGGTGGGTGGCTGTTGTGGGTGGCTGTGGTAGGGTGGGTGGCTGTGGTGGGTGGCTGTGGTGAGGGGCTGTGTTTGTTTACCACTGTCACTTGTCTAATTCTCGCACCAGGACCTCTCTCATGAGTCTGTGTTGTCCGTTAAGTGTTGTAAGGTGTTTTGGTGTCTCCTATTACCACTTACCTGAGGAGAACTGTAAGTGGCCTCTGTTGTCCAGTGTTTATGTTGACGTGTCCGAAGAGAAGAGCAGAAAAGAGAAGAGAAGGAGTCAAGGGGGGGAGGAAGATAAGAGGGAACAAGAAGAGGAGAGAAGAATGGAGAAGAGAATGAGAGGAGAAAGAACGAAAATAGAGAGAGAGAGAGAGAGAGAGAGAGAGAGAGAGAGAGAGAGAGAGAGAGAGAGAGAGAGAGAGAGAAAACCCCTGTAAGCAAGACCTCCTAATTTTTCTCCTCGCCATCCTCCTCTTCGCCATCTTCCTCGCCATAGGACGAATCTTTAATTAAATTTCTGCTTAAGAAGGTCATTTTGGCCACAATTTTCAGACAGTCGCAACCTGACGTTAATTGGATGAAACACCTCTTTGATGTCGTCTTAAACACCCGAAGAGGGGGGGGGGGGAGACTCGGAAACAGTTTTTTCTTAAATGCTCTTATGAAATTGAATTAGAACTCATGAGGAAACTACTCGTATGTTGGTACTTATGTGTATAGGTATATATGTATTTATATATGTGTGTTGTATGTATATGTAAAGAATATGTATAATTTTTCGAATGTTTCACCTTTAATATACTATATATCCTAACACAACATACAGAGACAACTTACATATTATTTACACATAATTTTGCAACAGGTTAACCTTAATTAACTTCTGTATGTTTTAACACGAACAGAACATCAGTAATAAACTTAATCCACCTGTATATACAGTACTTGTCTCAACACTGACGTATGAGTTTCATATCCTCTCGTTCTTTGTTGTTGTTCACAGTTACGACTCGCGAAGTAGTCCCCCTCGGTCCTGGTCAGATGAGCGGTTGATAGGGTTTCGCGCTACCTACATTCCTGACGGTGATGAAGACTACCCTGAGATACCTTACCTGAAACTGGAGGAGGTGACGACCGAGGATGCTGGCGTCTACACCTGCAGAGTAGACTACAAGAAAGCCCAGACGCAGAGAGCAGAGGCCAAACTTATCGTTATAAGTCAGTATAATTTCTCACGTTTTTTTTTATTTATTTTTTTGATGATGACAAAGAGACAGTGTTAGGAAAAATAACACCACCACTAATATTACAGCTAATCGCCATCATATATTTTAAAACTGATTTGTAACTTAATCTAACTAACTTAAACTATTGTACCAGGTTAGGTTAGGTTAGGTTATTTTTTTGGTTTTGGTATGGTGGGCATAGGTTAATACGGTGTTAGATTATATGTCTACCTCTATATATTTATGTCTGTCTCTCTCTCTCTCTCTCTCTCTCTCTCTCTCTCTCTCTCTCTCTCTCTCTCTCATAATACCAGTTATGATCAGGTTCTGTAGTCTACCAAAATAGAAAAAAGTACACTCATTATTTTTAGTTCTAGGATGTATAATTAGCAGAAAACTAACGTAATTATTACCTTGAGGATTATTATCTTGATTACATACAAAATTACATCATAAATTAAAAAAAAAAAAAGGTAAATTTTTTTTTAAATGAATGACTTTAATTTATTTGCGATGGGTTTTGGAAATTTTACAAAGATTAATATTTTTTTTTCACAACGCAATTCATGTATGATATGATTTGCTAATTTTATGGTTGGGTGGTCAAACAGGTCCCAGTCCTAATGCACACCTGTCCTAGTAGGGCTCCACTATAACCTAATCATTTGATGTCCCAGTGGTCAGATCAGGTCAGGTCAGGTCAGGTCAGGTTCTCCACCCCCCCCCCCCCCAAAAAAAAAATCCACCCAAACACCTCTGACTGGCACCATATATTACAGTTGGGTGAGTAAAGGCGGTCGAGTGCAGTACCGACCACTCGTTTTGTGTACAGGTGTTCTATATAGTTCATCTCGGTTATTGTGATTCATTTTAAGCTGAGGATATATTAGTCTGTAATGTAGTCTGGCCACCAAGATTCTAACCATCAGAAAATGTTGAAATTATCTCAAGAAAGACAGAAGCATCAATTCTCTTTTTAATTAATAAGAAAACTGGGAGGAAGTCATTTGTCCCCACAGCTCAGTTTTGTTAGGGTTCATTTTTTTCCTTAATGACATAATCGAAACATCTCAGACCACGTTACCACTTGTCTTGTTTCTGAATGGTGTGCTACGGTGAACAAGTGGATCGCCTCTTATTCTAAGGGTCCGTGATCTGAGCCAGGAGGATTCACCTAACCTAACCTAACCTTATTTAAGCTATTTAAAAGATGTGTCTATATCCAATGACTTTTTTTTTCAAGCCAATATTTTCCCTGAACAGTGTGAAGTTAACGACTCATTACATCTCCTTAAATCCTAAGTTAGGGGAAATTTCTCTTCATCAGTCTTTGTCTCGGAGGTAATATAAATCTTTCTGTCTCTTGGGAAAGGTAATAAAAACAAAATCTTTGCCTCACGGTTAAGGTAGAATAAAACTTTTTCTCCCCAAAAGGAAAAGAAGAAATTAAACCTTGTTGTCTCATGGCATTGAAAAAAAAAAAAATTACAATGCAAATTAAACACACACACACACACACACACTCTCTCTCTCTCTCTGTGTCATAACATAAATAAAACTAAACCCGACCATCTCACAGAGTAGAGTATATTAAACCTTATTAAACCTACTTATTCACGGAGTAGAGGAAATTAAACCCTTTATCTCACCTTGTAGTGACAATTATGCCCCGTGTCTAACAACATCAAGGAATTAAACCTCCTTTCTCTCACGTTATATGAGAAGAAGGTTAAGAAGATGGGAATAAAGACGAAGGGAGAACTATGTAATAATGAAGAGAGAAGTGTAGTGATGTTCAGGATACTAGGAAGGAAGAGAAGGAAGAAGAATAGGTATACTGTAGGAATATGAGAGTAAAGGAGGAAGAAGTAGGAAGGGAAAGAAGAGGTAAGGAACAAAATATAGAGAAGAAGGGGATTTATTATTATTATTATTATTATTACTATTATTATTTGAAAATATTTATAGTCATAGGTTAGGTTAGGTTAGGTTATTGCCATAGTGACACATCGTAATGGCACTATAATAATTAAGTTCGCCCCTAATAAATCATGTCCGTTTTCTATGACAGCTCCTCCCGGGACGCCCACCATCCTGAGAGAAGACGGGAGACAGGTGCAGGACACTATTGGACCTTATAATGAGGGTACCAACGCCAGCATCACCTGTCAGGTAGTCGGAGGTAAGGTACTTGTGAGACACGCCACCTAAGCCTTCACAAGGTATGATGATAGGAGTAACATGTTAGGAATGAGACCTGAGAGGAATGATCACGAAATGCCACTTTTTTAATATTTTTTTCCCTTTCCATTAATACATACCATCAGGTGTTGTAAGTGTTGTAAGTGTGACGAAGTGTTGTAAGTGTGACGGAGTGTTGTAAGTGTGACGAAGTGTTGTAAGTGTGACGAAGTGTTGTAAGTGTGACGAAGTGTTGTGAGTGTGACGAAGTGTTGTAAGTGTGACGAAGTGTTGTGAGTGTGACGAAGTGTTGTAAGTGTGACGGAGTGTTGTGAGTGTGACGAAGTGTTGTAAGTGTGACGAAGTGTTGTGAGTGTGACGAAGTGTTGTAAGTGTGACGAAGTGTTGTGATAAGTTCAAGGCAGCCATAGATCGTATTAGGACTAAGGGAGGGATCCCTATCATATGCGGTGTCCTGCCTGGAAGGAGAGTTGGCAGTGAATGGTTGTCAAGGGCGGTTGGTGTTAACGACCGTCTTGACAGATATTGCAAGTCAATATCAGTCCCATTCATTGACAACTGGGACAACTTCTATGGCAGAAGGGACCTTTATGCTAGGGATGGGGTGCACCTGTCTAGGGATGGAGTAGCAACCCTGGCTGGGGCTCTAGAGGGGGCAGTTCAAAAGATATCGAAGTCTTTAAACTGCTAAGAGAACATAGGGGCACGGGGGTGGAGGAGACTGCAGTGGGAGCGGGTAAACAAGGCGAAAGATTACAGGGAAATAGTGTTAGGAATGATGACATAACTAAATTAGACAGGGAGTTTAAAACTAAACGCGGTAAGGGAAGGACTCAGAACACGACTAACTTAAATGTATATTACGCGAACAGTAGAAGTATGAGAAACAAAATGGATGATATTAGGGCCTTGGTATGTACAGAAGAAATCGATATAATTGCATTCACTGAAACATGGATCAACCTAGACACACGTGAATTACCAGTCGAATACCAAATTGCGGGTTACAAACTGTTCCATACCGATAGGCAGACCAGGAAAGGAGGCGGAGTAGCAATCTATGTTAGGGATAATCTGTGTGAAATAAATAAGGAAATAAAAACTGAGAGGAATACAGAAACAATTTGGATAGAATTAAGCGACGGTCGGGAAAAATTAATCACAGGAGTAATATATAGACCCCCCAATCTTGACAGAGTCAATGAGCGACTTATCTGGGATGAAATGCGCAGGGCTTCCATACACAACAAAGTCTGTATAGTAGGCGACTTTAACCTTGGCCAAATAGATTGGACCGACCTTACGGGAAACTCAGAATCAGAGGATTTTCTCGAGACGATCCAGGACTGTTTCCTAAGTCAACATATAACCGAACCCACACGGGGTAATAATATATTGGATTTAGTTTTGTCAAACAGAGAAAACCTCATTAGCAATGTCGAGGTAGGGAACGAACTTGCAAACAGCGATCACAAAGAAATTCGATTCCAGTTAGATTTTCAGGGCAGACGTAAGGAAAATTCCACTAAAGTACCAGATTTCAGAAGGGCAAACTTTGACAGTTTAAAGAGGCAGCTAAGAGAGGGGGTGTCGCGCTTGGCCGTGAACCTGACAGATGACACCGACCTGATAACGAGATCTGAGATTGCCGAGTTCCACGACAATTTAAATAGTGAGTTACTTAATGCACAAAGGCAGAACATACCATACAAAAAACTCAGATCAAACAACAATGACCCTAAATGGATAAATAATTATTTAAAGAACATCATTGGCCAAAGGAAGGCTATAGGTAGAAGGATAAATCGTGGCGAAATTCACCTCCGGGACTATTATAGGGTATTGGTAGTAGGGTTAAAACCGAGATAAGGAAAGCAAAGAGGAATAATGAGGTAAGGATAGCAAGGGAGGCAAAGACAAACCCCAAAGGATTCTACCAAATGTACCAAACTAAAACACGAGAAAAGATTGGACCAATACGGTCAGACTCCGGCGAGCTCACTGATAACGACGGAGAAATGAGCAATAATTTGAATAAATATTTTTCAACAGTTTTCACCAGCGAAAATTTAAACATGATACCCGAGGCACCGACTCTATTCAGAGATAGTGAAGAAAACAAATTAAGTGAGATAGTAGTGACTAGTAACGATGTTAGTAAGCAAATAGACAAACTAAAGCCTAATAAGTCACCTGGTCCCGATGAGATATTTGCCAGAGTATTAAAGGAATGTAAGGAAGAGCTTAGTATGCCCTTAGCAAAGTTGTTTAACATGTCCTTAAAAACAGGTGTAGTACCAGAATCCTGGAGGATAGCGAATGTAATACCGATCTTCAAGAAGGGGGATAGATCACTATCCTCTAACTACCGCCCAATCAGTCTAACATCAATAGTAGGCAAATTACTGGAAGCAATCATTTCAAACTCTATTCGAAATCACCTGGAGAAGCACAGATTGATCAATGATTCCCAGCATGGCTTCACAAGCGGACGTTCTTGCCTAACTAATCTATTAACATTCTTTTCATCAGTTTTCGAATCAGTGGACGAGGGGCACAATTATGATGTGGTATATCTCGACTTTAGCAAAGCCTTCGACAGAGTACCCCACGAAAGACTAATTAGAAAGGTAGAAGCTCATGGCATCAAAGGTGACATCCTTAAATGGATTAGGGCGTGGTTACAGGACAGGAAACAGCGAGTGAGCATTAACGGCACTAAGTCCCATTGGAGCAACGTCACAAGTGGAGTTCCCCAAGGCTCAGTACTTGGACCATTATTGTTTATTATATACATAAACGACATAGATATCGGCATAGACAGCAACATAAGTAAATTTGCTGATGATACTAAAATAGGACGTGTTATCAAATCTGACGAGGACTCGGCAAAACTACAGGAGGATCTAAACAAATTTTTCGAATGGTCTGAAAAATGGCAGATGAAATTCAACATTGACAAATGCAAAGTACTCAGTATAGGGAATGTAAACAGGGAAACCAGATACCAGATGAACAACGATGCCATAGAGAAATCCGACTGCGAGAGAGATTTAGGAGTAATGATAAGTAGGAACCTTAAGCCAAGTAAACAATGTGTTTTTGCTCGTAACAAGGCTAATAAAGTACTTGGGTTCATACAAAGGAGTGTTAGTTACAAGACTAGCGAGGTCATCCTAAAACTGTATCTTGCTCTTGTGAGACCACACCTGGATTACGCAGTCCAGTTCTGGTCACCGTATTACAGAATGGATATAGAATCCTTGGAAAGAATCCAGAGGAGAATGACAAGACTAATCCCGGGTATCAGGAACCTTGAGTATAGAGACAGGTTAAAGCATCTTAATTTGCACTCCCTTGAGAGACGTAGAGCGAGGGGCGACCTGATAGAGGTGTATAAATGGAAGGCAGGGCTAAACAAAGGGGACATTACAAAGGTACTCAAATTATCCAACCAGGAGCGAACTCGTAACAATGGTTTTAAATTGGACAAATTTAGATTTAGGCGTGAAATAGGTAAACACTGGTTTGGAAACAGAGTAGTGGATGAATGGAACAAGTTACCAAATATCATCATTAACTCGAATACGCTGAATTGCTTCAAACATAGGTTGGATGCTCATATGAGCAATAGGGGTTGGGTGTAAACGGGACTGCCCAGTATGGGCCAATAGGCCCGCTGCAGTTTCCTCCATTCTTATGTTCTTATGTTCTTATGAGTGTGACGAAGTGTTGTAAGTGTGACGAAGTGTTGTGAGTGTGACGAAGTGTTGTAAGTGTGACGAAGTGTTGTGAGTGTGACGAAGTGTTGTGAGTGTGACGAAGTGTTGTGAGTGTGACGAAGTGTTGTGAATGTGACGAAGTGTTGTGAGTGTGATGAAGTGTTGTAAGTGTGACGAAGTGTTGTGAGTGTGACGAAGTGTTGTGAGTGTGACGAAGTGTTGTGAATGTGACGAAGTGTTGTGAGTGTGACGAAGTGTTGTGAGTGTTACGATATGGCGATATATTTCAACACGAGAAATAAAAATTCATGAAAAAATAACCACTTTTTTTTTTATTAATACTTAATTGAAAACTGCAATGGGAAAAAAAAACAGGGCATTCATTTTGCTGGTTTGATAACGTCAGCTCTGAGTTAGGTGAGAGAGATTGCTTGCTTCATATCATCATAAATGTGTCTCATATTTTTTACTAATTTCAAGCTCCAGTCGTTATTAATTATCGTATTAAAAATGTTCTAAATTATGAACAGTTATGTAAATGATGTTAATATATCATAGTAATTAATTCACTTTAATGTTTAGTCTAGTCTACCCAGTTCTTCTCTGTCTTTCTATATTAATTAGTTTTTAGTGTATTTTCTTTAAAGAGTCCGAACGAGAAGACTGTACGACGTGTAAAGAAAATAATAATAATAATAAATAAATAAATAAATGAATAAGTAAATATATAAATAAATAAATACAAATATATAAATAAACACAAAAATAATAATCTAATGTTAACTCCTTTTATGTTAAGTAACCATCAACATCTTTCGACAATAAGGACTTCAAGAATAACCTTTAACATATCTAATGAAGGTAATATACAGGCAAAATATTGGATAAACAGAGACATTTTATCCAGACCTTAATCCAGAATCTTATATTACTGAATCCATAAACTTTTCTGATCAAATTTAATGATCTTTTTTAAATCCAAATTCTTATCCTAATAATAAGCAGGATTTCTCATCTTATCCAGAACTTTTCCTTACTAAATTTAGGACCATTTATATCCCACCTTCATCTCTGTCAACAGGCCACCCTCCGCCAAACGTCAACTGGTGGCACAGAGAGAAATTGCTTGACGGTGAGATTGACAGCAGGGTCGACTCTGTGTACCGGAACGTCTTACAGGTCGGCCCGATCACCAGGAAAGACCTTGATGCTTTCTACGTGTGCCAGACCGTCAACTCTGATCTGGTCACACCCGTCAGTAGTGGAGTTACCCTCGACGTTAACTGTGAGTTGATGACGTTAAGGAGGAGGAGGAGGAGAAGAAGGGGGAAGAGGAAGGAGGAGGAGGAGGAGGAGGAGGAGGAGGAGGGGGGAAGAGGAGGAGGAGGAGGAGGAGGAGGAGGAGGGGGGAAGAGGAGGAGGAGGAGGAGGAGGAGGAGGAGGAGGTAGAAGAAGCTAAAAATATGAGTGGAATTGGGAGGAGAAGGAGAGAGTTAGGTAGAGAGAGTTAGTTGGAGAAGGAAGTTAGAAACGTGGATAAAGAGGAGGTAGGAAATTAGGAGGAATGGTGGAGAAGGAGGGAATGTTGAAATATTCTAGTGTTAGGTTAGGTTAGATTAGGTTAGGTTAGGTTAGGTTAGGTTAGGTTAGATTAGGTTAGGTTATGATGAGACAGAATTATTGTGAGTAAACAAACAATTATGCCAATTATATCTTCTGAATTTGTGAGTAAAATTAATCAAGGGTTAATTATTAATAAAGTAATTATTTATTGGTTATGAATACACGAAAATAATAATTAACTGTAATTATATTCCAAATTATCAAGCTTAAAAACTTATAGCTGTAACCATAACGCTTAAAGGGGTTAATTAGAGGAATCATATGTCTCTATGGTCCTTGATAGTATTAAGGGTCACTAATTAAGGTAATTCATGGATCTCAATTTACATCCTCATCTCACGCTTAGATAGAGTCTCTCTCTCTCTCTCTCTCTCTCTCTCTCTCTCTCTCTCTCTCTCTCTCTCTCTCTCGTTCGCTAATCATTATTCTTCCTTTCTACTTTCTCTTTATATATATATTTCCGTCTTCATTTTTCTCTCTCCTTATTTCTCTGTCTGTCTGTCCTCAAAAACATCCCCAAAACCCACCACTAATTCTCTCACTCTCTCCCACCCCTCCTCACTCAGTGCCGCCTCTGTCGGTGGAGGTAGTAGGGTCGGGTCAAGCTCTGGTAGCTGGGGAGGAGTACGACGTTACCTGCCAGAGTACAGGTGCTCGACCCCCAGCCACTATTACCTGGTGGCTGGACGGTGAGCAGCTCATCAACGAATCTTCCCGCGTGAGTATCTGTGGTGTGTGTGTGTGTGTGTGTGTGTGTGTGTGTGTGTTTGGTTATGTTCTCTGTCTGTCTGTCTGTCTGTCTGTCTGTCTGTCTGTCATATCAGTTCTTATTTTTCTACCTTAATATATCGTCTCCGTCTATATATATTTATTTTCCCCATTCAAGTAATTTAAAATAGTTTATATAAGTTAAGCTAGTTTTTTTTTTTTTGGCTATTAAGCTAGTTATGTATAGCCAATCAAAAGATGTAAAAAGAATACGTAGAGATTATTGTTGTTTTTGCTATTTAATGTAATATATCATTTTAAAGTTTAGAAAATAGCTGAGATTTTTACCATCACTAGCATTCACCATCCAACCACCACCCACAATTACACCACTCCTCACCCACTCATCACCCACTGATCCATGTCTTCTCCCTTCCTCACTCCCTAACAGATCGAGAACCAGGGAAACGCTACCTTCAGCACCTTAACTCTGGTCCCCGAGAAAGACTATGGTGGCAAAATCTTAAAATGTTTGGCTCAGTCACCAGTCCTCGACCACCACCCCCTTGACGATACCTGGGAGCTGGATGTACACTGTAAGTTCCCATTGAGTAATTATTTCTCTCTCCTGAATAAGCTAGCTCCATGTATGCTAATATTAATTGACTGACTGACATGTTCATTGAGATTTCTTTTTTTATTTCTCATCTCTTAACTGATTTGTATGCAATTTCCATCAGCCAGCTCCATGTATGATATTCTTGACTGACTGACTCACACGTTCACTGAGAGAATTTTTACTTCCTTTTCTTTTGTATCTTCCCGCTCTTACTGACTTAACTGATATGATTTATTTCTTAGTTTTCTGTTTTATTTTATTTATTTTTTTATACTATAGACTTTCTTCAATACGCTCAAGGACATTCTTTAACTTCTGATATTCTCAATTTTGATAGATAGATAGATTGATTGATAGATAGATAGATAATCCACTAATACACCATTAATCTTATCGTTCACCTCATTCATTACATTCATTATTATTCATGGTCATTATTCAACTATTTATATTCACTAAATTTGAAGGAAAAAATTATCTCAAAGTTTTCACAATATTACGTATGAATTTTTTATATAAGTTTTTCATATTTACTGTGAACAAAAGTGAACGAATTTACTGTTAATTTTATTTTACTTTCATTGTATAATGTTCATTTGTTATAAATACAATTAATTTTTCAGTTATTTAGATCGTTGTTAATTAATTTGAGTTTGATGTTATTCATTATGAGACTTTTTCGAAGTGTCATTATCGGTGTTATTCATTTATATTCATCTCCATGTTACTGGTTATACATTCACCAGATCATTCATGGAGACTCGCTCTTCAATATCATTCATAACTAGAAGTGTGAATTAAACTTCTTGTAGGATTATTCACGACGTTCTATATAGATCATTCATTAAAGATCTCAGTCGTTTTACCTTCTCTGTGTATATATAGTTATACATGAGGTGATGTATGCATATAACTGAGGACATTATTATATAAATTATAACACTGTAATCCCACTGATACGAAATATATAAGAGATTTTCTACAATGGGATTTTCGTTATGGATATATTTTCATCAGTCTCCAAACAACATTGATGAGTTAAGTCTCCTATAAACATCTATTATGTAAAACTTTCATTATACCGGTGAAGTTTAACTTGTAATCCCACGCCAACAATATCCCCAACTGAGACTTAAACACAATAACCTCACTCTAAGTATCCTAGACAATATTCTTGTGTTTTCTTAATTACCTGTTGACAGAGGGACAATCATGTTGACACTCTCGACTCATCAAAGACCCCGTTCACCTAATTAGCTTAAGTCAACAACCTTTGAAACGGAGCCTGTAAGTGTGTGGTGAATGAATTATTTAAGTTATAATATACCATGTAAACGTGTTATTCTCTGGAGTTGAATTTCAAGCTAAATTTACACGTATTTTTTTTTCTTCATAACAAGACACTGAGCTGCCCACATTAACTCTTGAGTTTGAACGTTGTGGTGAGTGAGAGATGATGTCTGAACGTGAAGTATTTCTGAACATAGAGACGCAGGCAGATGATCATTTATACCGCTCGGTAGTGTGGCGCCCTCTCATCCTTTGGTTATACTGAAGACGAAAATACTGATAAATTCAATAAAGTAAACATATATATTAAGAAACAAAATATATGTGTGTTATGTGGTTCTTTTTTGTTATTTTATTTTTTGGTGAGGGAGGGGTAAAGCCTCTTGGAAAGTAGGTAAGAAAAATCCTCGATCGACCAACACACAGCTCATGAGGACAACTAACAAGACGGTAGACCCAGTTACTGCTCTACGATACAGCATAAAATCGCTAAGTGGAATATGATGGACACCATGAGGTTGTCATATAACATCACAGTACAGGATAAATATATTATACTCTTGACATAAATAAAACGCTTCTAAACCGACATCCTCAATATTTTTTCACCGAATTACGAGCCAGACGGCACACTTTATATTTACACCATGTGAGGTAGTGAAGAAGCAGCCTTGATACCCTCCTTCAGAGTATAATCTATGAACTGTGCAAAGGCTCCCAACATAACTCTAGGAAGTAACTGACTTTAACAGAGAGAAGGAGTTCAAAGGATCCACAAGCCAGCTCACTTTAGTTGCTCGGGCTGTCCAAAGAGGTGAGTAGAGTGGTGCTAGGGAAAGATATTTTTTTTAATCAAGTGTCTTCATAAATATATACTCTTGTACTCAAGCTGTTCTACCTGAGTTTAGGAGATTATATACACGACACTGATCTGGCTTTAGACACAAGCAAGACGCCACCTCCCAGAAAGGCTGTTTTTTTCCCCCCACCTTCAGTACTCTGGAGATTCACCTCACCTGCTACGTAGATACTAAAACTGACCCACTATTAATAAGATATTAATGCATGTGTGCATGGTAGTTTAGGCCCGGCTGAATACATGTACCATTATAGTGAAGTAAAATTAGCCTGTGTTATATCTTTATCGATATTTCATTCGTCAAATATCTTAGTTAGTATTACGAGATCCGAGAGAGAGAGATAGAGAGAGAGAAGACTTTTTCGCTCAATAAACAACTCGAGCTACAGAGAGTGACAAACCAATAAAACCCTCGAGCCGGAAAACTTTGCCTGTGAGAGATGAGAAAATATTACGTGAGGAACAACAATTGCCTGTTCCTTTTTTTTTCAAGTTTATTTCCCAAAAGTAACAGATGACGTCAGAAGGTAATCCATTGGAAAAAAAAATATGATTTGAGTGTGATTAAATATTCGTACTACCGTTCGTGAATATTCATTTTACGTCAGTCGTTGTACCGTTTTCTATGATTCACTTTACGTCGTTCATGGTACCGTTTTATGTGATTCACTTAACGTCGTTCATGGTACGTCGCTTATTGTATTGTTTTCTAAGACACAGTTTACATGGTTCCTTTCGTATTTTCTCTCTTATTTCTTATTAATCTTATTTGATCTAAATCGCCTCTTCCCTCTCACCTCCTTCTAACTAATCTCTCCTGTAGTCTCAAAGTATCATCGTGTAGCCTTGAGTTCTCCAGTGAAACGGCAACCAAAGAAATAATATCATGGCTAAGTCTTCCCCCAAATCTTCAGCTAGCACCTAAGATTCTCTCTCCTAATATACTAGCCTCTCTAGCTATTACGAGTTGTCAGTTTATCACATTAAAGGCTTTGTTTATCGCTATTTATAAAGGGTGATCGAAAAGTCCCTTGTACACCTGTAATCAATTGTAATTTCTAATAGAGATAACTTAGTGTGTTTACTCAAGACAAAAAAAAAAATAATATCCGCCAAACTGAACCATATCGAACCAAACCCAATTGTCAAGCCAACGAGCCAACGATACAGTCGGATGGAAAATTTTTAGTGATGGTCATTATAGAGGATTTATGATCATACTGTACGTCGTCAGTCATTGTAGTGATGGAGGATGGGTGGTATTGGAGGGTGGGTGATGGTAGAGGGTGGGTGGTGATGGAGACGATAGCTAGAATCACGACAGCAACAAACTCACCTGGACATATTCCCTCTGTTGGCTTATTTTTTTTTTATTTTTTTTTATTTCTTCGTCTTTCAAAAGTTACATCGAGACCATTTTCTCTTTGGTCGACTTTGATGATTCTTACTAGTGGAGTAATTAACGTTGCCCCGCTAAGTGTTTGGTGAAGATGATGGTGGTGAAGGGTGCTTTACTCCTTTGCCTTCTAAATGCTACAGTCCTCCTCCTCAGCTGCGTTAGTGAGCTCAATATTCGCCTCTTTTGACCGTCGGTGGGAAATGTAGCCGAGTTAGTGACCTCAATATTCGCCTCTTCTGACCGTCGGTGGGAAATGTAGCCGAGTTAGTGAGTTCATTATTCGCCTCTTCTGACCGTCGGTGGGAAATGTAGCCGAGTTAGTGAGCTCAATATTCGCCTCTTCTGACCGTCGGTGGGAAATGTAGCCGAGTTAGTGAGCACAATATTCGCCTCTTCTGACCGTCGGTGGGAAATGTAGCCGAGTTAGTGAGCTCATTATTCGCCTCTTCTGACCGCCTGAAGAAATATTTATCCTTATGGGAGAAAAATTCACCCGTACCCCCTTTCAAGATGATAGTCTAAGGTATAATTACTTCTAGGACGAAAAAAAATGGATAATTTCAACCATCGTCCTCAAGTGAGTACTATGAGGGACGATCACCCTATAATCTTTGCAGTCGCGTATGCATGTATGTATGTATGTATGTATGTACAAAATTGTCATTATTACGGACGTTAAAACACATCCCAGATCCATTTGTCGATATATACACTACTCTCCCCAACCAACCATGTAGCCTTACTGAGAAACGAGAGATGAAAAATGCAATGAAATATATACAAGCAAAATTAAACAATATTCTATGTTTCAAAATGTTATAATAATCAGCCAGAAATCAAATATATTTCACATCACAGAGCCACAGAAAGGGTGGTATACTGGTAGTGGTGGAGAGTGACCAACACAGTTTAGAGTTAGGCACGAAATACGACCGTGAGGCCAACAACACAGATTAGCGGCGTAATAATGTTTACATCACCGATACCAACACAACACAGTTAATTGAGATTACTGAATTCCCAACCATTATTGTTTACATACAAATGCTGCATCGAATGACCCCAATATCACGTATATTTAGAATTAATTGAGATTTATTGTGTATTTCTGATGTTGTTGTTGTTGTTAAATAAAAGTGTATAGTGTATTTTAATACTTGGGTGATGTATTACTTGTGATTAATGACTGGTTCCTGGTTTATACATATCGGTGAATCCTAATCGTTATAACATCCAGTGATAAAAATAATAGTTGTTCTTTTCATTTATCATTATTGTGTGTTTTGAGGTAATAAATATCCGGTGTGTGTGACTAGAGCTTCCAGTAAGAGATAAATAGCTCACTCTAAGTCAGTCGTTATTTGTGATTTTATAAAGTTAATTAATCTACTAAAGTTCCTACAGAATTTTTGGCGATGACAATAACATAAATGTAGGAAATAAGAATAAGAAGAAATGATAATTTTTCAATGTTAGTTTTTTGTTTTAGTTGTATTTGTCATATCAAGGAAGAGAGAGAGAGAGAGAGAGAGAGAGAGAGAGAGAGAGAGAGAGAGAGAGAGAGAGAGAGAGAGAGAGAGAGATATCGTTTTAACTGCCCCGTCTCACAAAATAAGAAAATATCACATCCATTCTCAGCAGTCATGAAAAATTTCACTCTTTACAATACCTAATTTTACTTTGATGTCTAAAGTGAGAGAGCGACAGTGACCCTTGAAGATATTATGAGTTCTAATGTTCGCTAACTTGTTCACCTGAGGTTATTAAGTTGACGCCAAGTTTTCATTCGAGGCGCGTGTCACTTACAATGCAGTGTGTGGAGGGAGAGGGGAGGGGGTAATGACATACGTTCGTGTGTGGGGGAGTGTAATGGTTAGCATACTTTCCTTGCAAAAGAGTGGTTTTAGGTTCGATTCCCAGGCAGGATAAAACTATGGGCAGGTTTCTTTACGCCATTTGGAGATTGTATTCCCGGATAATGATTAGCCAGTGCAGTTGGCTAGTTGTCCGGTCTTCTATACGTTAAATAAAGTAAAACCTTGGGTGTACTAGGACCGGCCAGCCTAGGACACGAGGGACAACCATGAGACTGTGTGTGTGTGTAAGGACTCCTGGTGGCAGGTGATGGACGCCCCACCACCAATACCACGTCAGTTTAATGCTTAATGCTTATTGCGCTCTCCTCACCCTGCCTCAAGTGGCCAATATAGCAGACGGTCAGTCAGCCCTTGGATCTCGCCCCTCCCAATATTGATCAAAGTCTTCCTGCTGCTGCAATAAATGTCTTGCTGCTGACGTTACTCTCCCATAAGGTGGCCGCTGGTGGGGAGGTTAATTGTAATGAAACACGTATTATAAGTTGAACGTTATTTGTGTGTGTGTGTGTGTGTGTGTGTGTGTGTGTGTGTGTGTGTGTGTGTGTGTGTGTGTGTGTATTAAGATGTTTCATGTACTTATATAATCACTGTTCTGGTAATATTGCAACATAAACTTGATCAATAAACGCAAATTCTCAATAACAGACATAAATTATAATATAAACAGATAAATCCACCCATACATTCAGTAATGTAAATATTCCCCACCGAGGTCTTGAAGTACTATGTGTTTGCATTCTTGGGTCGCTTATACTTCGATAACATCCTCAGAGTAAGTCAAGAAAATGACAATATTATCATTTTATTTGTGTTAGTGTGTGATTTTTTAACGCCTACAACCGGAAGTGTCGATTACCATGTACCATGTCAAATAAACTACCATTATTTAGTACTTACATTACCATAATCACCACCGTTAAGGCCATTATTTTATCTTTACTATCTCTTAAAAGTTACTCTCACTTTACTACTATCACCATAAACATCATCATCATCATTAGTCACTCCAATCCCTACTTTTACCCACCTTCACCATCACTGATTACCCTTGGCATCTACACTATCACCTACAACCATCTCTCACACCATCATCACCATCCATACTACTACTGAGAACAATATCATCATCACCATCATTGATTGTTTACACTATCTTGGAACGGAAACATAGCTGCTAATTTGATCCTGTTCCTCCCTCAGTTTTTAAATTCAGAATCCTTCCTTCCCTCCTCTCCCGCCCCCAGCGTTTATGTATGCTATCTGCTGTCAGTTCCGATCCCGCTTCCCACCTTTCCCACCTCGACTATCACCACCGAGCATCACAGTAAACGCAAGAAGACGTCAAGGCTCCAGTGTTCAAATTCTCCTCTGTTCAAAAGTTCAAAAGTTTTCTTACTGCTCTAAATATATTTATAGCTGCGTCAAGTAGTTTTATGAATATCAATCTTGACTGACTGACTGACTGACTTGCTGAGGGGATTATAAAGACCAACTTGAAATGATGAACCTCTTAGCCATTTCTTTTTTGTTAACCTTTTCTCTAAGATTTTTTTTGCATTATGTCTTGAAATTCCTCATATTTGATATTGATAGTATTGATGACATTACTATTGGCTCATGACGCCGACTGAGTCACACCTCATTTCCAAAACTGACATTCACGATGCTATAAAATCGTATCCAAGAATTCCCTCACAATCTTGTTGAAGTGGATGAAGCCTTCTCCCCTCCCCAGCGGCGTCAAGCAGCTGGCCAAGTCCATCACCTTCCTGGAGACGAGGCAAACACTTCTAACCTTTTCCTTATCCTTCACCTAAACCTCCACGTCTTCACCTTCTATATGCTCCCCTAGGTCTTGTGGTTACTGTCTTGCTTCTCTTACTGCATCTGTCTTACTCTCCTGTGTGACCCCAGATACTAATCACGAATCAATTGTCACTGAAGTAGTTTTATTTGATGAACTCTGTTATACTTGGAATCTTAGTTCTAAATATTCCACCATTGACAAAAGAAGAACACAAACTATTATTTATGGAATGTAAATATATGTGTTTACCGCTTTTATCATACACATAGAATATACATTTACTCGTCACGGCAAAATACTTAAGAGTCTTGTCATGCCCCCAAAAAAGCCCAATAGTCAAACGCATAACACAGATTATTGGAAACACAATGGTAAACGCTGAACGAATAGTGTTAGTAATCCTGGAAAGAATTGTGGTTGGTCTCCCTCTGGCCCTGTACTCACCACTCCATTTACGGATATATAAAAACTTCACCAAAATTAATTCATATTAAGCCTACAATAATGTCTTCATTATCCATCATATAGCTTTAACAAACTGATTTAAAAAATATAGAGGTACAGTGGACAAGAGGGTAAGACTTTCACCTACTGCCCTGCGGGACGTTGATTCGTGTAGGAGGTACCGTCAGTCCACCCAGCTGTGAATAAGCACCAGATTCAACAGCTGGGAAGTGAAGGTAGTCGAGCGCGGTGCAGGATACGGTACCTCAGAGTGCCCAAAACACGCAGAGTCATTAGGTCACTGAATCCATACTCTCCCTAACGAGCCGTCAAGTTTATGGGACACAAATTCACTCCAAAATCAGTGTCATCAGAGGTAAATGAAGCAGAATTCCCTGAACACATGTACACCACATTGCCTACCACTTATATACCTAAAAGACAGTCAAGAACGGTTTAACTTCCGGTCCTTGTCAAATTTCCTTCGTATGGCTTTTATTTCTTAATTTGTTCTATCGTCTGCTTGGATGTTTTCTTTCTCTTCAATCACATCATTATTTTATTTGTAAATGAATCCTATTTTGACTACCATATTGTGGCTGGAGTTCCTCAGGATACTGTGCTGGCCCCTAACCTGTTCATCCCCTCACCAGGAACATCCTTCCAACAACTGAATCAATACATACTTAGACGACACTAACCTCAGTCTTATCTTATGTCGCTTATCTTATCTTCCCACACCTTTATATATTACAGGTATATATTACAGGTATATATTACAGGTATCTATTAAGCAAATATTCTTTTTATTCCCCTTTTTGGTCTTATTGCTCCCCTAAACCCTCAGTAATTTTGTCATTTATCCTTTTTTAAACCCAAGAAGTAATACTCACTTTTACCCGAGACATTTTTCCTCCATCTTCCCTTCAGTAATATCTAATTACACTCTCCTCCACCCAGCATCAAAGTTTTAGGGCCGACCTTAACTCACTCTCTCTCTTCTGGAATCGAGTCATCTCTGAACTTGGCAGAAGAGCTTACAAATTTAATCTCCCTTTCTTTCTAGACGTTCTTTCCATCCTTCTCTCCGTCTTACCTAAAAACCCTTTAAAAATGTTAAGTCTCGTGTTACCTTGACTACCGCTCTCACCCCGAGGCAGGAGGTGGAGAGCTGCCCCCACAGTCCTTGGTTAACAACACCCAGAGTTGCTGTAGTTGTGATACAAATAGAACTTGGGTTTATATCAATATACTGTAGTATCTAAAAGGAGACACAGTGACCTATCTTAGCTCTGTTCTCACTCCTCCATAATGAAAGCCCCACGAGCTGGTCTCTCTCTTGCTGTGTTTATATTAATTCACTCACTCTAATACCACCAGTGTGTGTGTGTGTCAGTAAAACTCTTTTAACCTTAACTTACCTCCTTCAGCCACCTATTTTTACCATTCTCTGTCCTATTTTATGTCTGCGGTGGCTTAATGGATACACTGTTCTACTGGTCTCTGATTCGCGCCCAGTCCGCCCAGGTGTGAATAGGTACTTAACGTTACAGTTGGGGAAGTGAAGGAGGTTGAGTGTAGTGCCAGTTACACAACCAATGTGCTGTATACACTTTATTTTTTACGGGCTGTTACATCTAAAGGACCCACTTTGTCCCTGTCATCGTTATGGTGAACTATTAATTTGTTGTCTATTGGAACCTAAACGTTCTATGGGCCAGTCCCTCGCTGGCTAATTCCCCCCCATACTCTATATATGAACATCTTCCTCACTATTGGTCACCATCATCACCATTAACTTCACAACCGTCACCTCCACCAACACCACCACTACTACCACCACCATCTTCAGTGTCACCACCACCATACCACCAACTACCATACCATCACACCACATAATTACACAATTACTGGTACATTTACTTCTTTTTGGTTGCCTCATAAAATAACTATAATCCGTGAAACTTATTTAAAGAGTAAAATAACATAATATAATTAACTTAAACTCTTCATAATTTATGGTAAAAAACAATAACAATAACTAAATTGGAGGTCTGCTCAGTACCACCACCCCCACACCACCACTACCCTCCACCCCACTACAACCCCCCACACCACCACATCTCCACCACCATCCCCACCCCCATACCACCACTACCCCACACTACCACTACCAAAACCACCCCCACATCACCATCCCCACATCACCACACCGCCGCCACTACCACCACAGACGTTCCCGAGGTGAATTTGGAGCTGTTGGAGGAGATTGAGCCAAACGGTATGACGGAGGGAGAGAACGTGACGATGATCTGTAACCTGAAGGCCAACCCTGTCGTCAAGAAGGTCAGCTGGTATCACAAGGTAAGACTCATCTCTTCCGTGTTTATTTTAATAAGTATACTCGACGTGTGTGTGTGTGTGTGTGTGTGTGTGTGTGTGTGTGTGTGTGTGTGTGTGTGTGTGTGTGTGTGTGTTAAATCGATCAAAAGAAAACATCGCATCATTGCTATTTAGAGCAGAGATCCGCAACTCTCATATCTGCTGTGTGAATGATGGTATCCATATTATTTATGATGATCAATTGACGCAACAAACAAATAATCTAGTGCACTTTATAGGACTAGGAAACATTATAACCTGGCAGTGAACAACACACACACACACACACACACACACACACACACACACACACACACACCACTGTGCTGTATGTTAACTGCTACTGAGTGTGGCGTGTTAACCTTGGGTAGTCAACAAATGCTTCAATATATGTTTAAGTAAAAGGGTTAATCTCGGGTCTCTGGTAAGTCACTCTTAACAAACATCAAATTAAGTTTTGTACTGAAGTAATATTATCTTATTATAATCTAGTTTAAAGTTTAATTATAACCAATGTTAATGTTTGGTGAAAATACGTGAATCAACCAACAGGTAAGCATCATCAACAGAAAACGCTGAGTCATGTTTATTTACAGGTGTTTCCCCTAGGTAAACTATCTTAGTAACTTCTATTTTAACTCTCCACCCAGAGTGACGTTCAGTGACTGTTGTGGTCTGAGGTTAGGTTAGGTTAGGTTAGGTTAGGTTAGGTTAGGCTAGGCTAGGCTAGGCTAGGCTAGGCTAGGCTAGGCGAGGCGAGGCGAGGTGAGGTGAGGTTAGGTGAGGTGAGGTTCCTGGACCATAAATCGTACATCAGGTGTGGAAGACTGTCAGGTTCCCGTAGGACAATTGGATCACACTCACCTTCTCGTCTGAGAGATGTGTGATTGGTTGTATTCTTGGTATTTTTAATATAATGATGTAAAATTGATTAATCACTATCATGTTGTGTTCTGCTCTCTTCTTTATTAAAATCTCAATTTCATTATGTTTTATCATATTCTTTCTTCATTATCACAAGCGAAAGGAATCTGTTGTCTTATTAACGAGTCGAATAAATATATAAACTGTTCACTAATATGTAGATGAATATGTAAGTAATACGCTGTTTATTTGTCAGTTATATATTATAGAAGTGCATACACTTAGATAAGTAGGAAAGTGTTGGTCTTTTAATGATGTGAAATTTCCTTCTGTCTCTCAATGTCTGACAACAGGTCTCTCCCATTCTCCTCTTCCTAGGTTCTCTCCAACACTCTCCTTCCACTTCTTCTCTCACCCCTCCTCTCTCTCCCTCACCTCTTCTCTCCCTCACCTCACCTCTCCTCTCTCTCTCCCTCACCCCCTCCTCTCTCTCCCTCACCCCCTCCTCTCTCTCCCTCACCTCTTCTCTCTCTCTCCCTCACCCCTCCTCTCTCTCCCTCACCCACTCCTCTCTCTCCCTCACCCCCTCCTCTCTTTCCCTCACCCCCTCCTCTCTCTCCTTCACCCCTTCCTCTCTCTCCCTCACCCCTCCTCTCTCTCCCTCACCCCTCCTCTCTCTCCCTCACCTCTTCTCCCTGTCTCCCTCACCTCTTCTCTCTCTCTCCCTCACCCCCTCCTCTCTCTCCCTCACCCCCTCCTCTCTCTCCCTCACCTCTTCTCTCTCTCTCCCTCACCCCCTCCTCTCTCTCCCTCACCCCCTCCTCTCTCTCCCTCACCCCCTCCTCTCTCTCCCTCACCTCTTCTCTCTCTCCCTCACCTCTTCTCTCTCTCCCTCACCCCCTCCTCTCTCTCCCTCACCCCCTCCTCTCTCTCCCTCACCCCTTCCCCCATTAGCCAGGACTGGGCACTTGGTAATTCACGCCAATATCATCACTTACGTAGGATATAGGTACCCCCACCCCCACCCCCTCCCCCACGAGAATCAACGGAGCGGGGCAGATTCCAGAGGGGTCGTGTAAGGGAGGATAGGAAGGGTCGTGTTCGTGGTAGTGTCGCGCCTCAGTAGTGTTAACGGCGCAGTAGTTGGCAATAACAAGCTAGTAACGAGGTGGCGGATTGCACCCAGGGAAACGTCGGCTGAATTCTAAAATTCCAATTAGTTGCTTTATGGAGCCCCGACACTTTTGTCTCTGAGGCTATCCCGTCTTGTGAGGCCAGACGTCGAGGTGTTGTTGTGTATGTAAATTACTCAAGAGATACAGTGTGTGTGTGTGTGTGTGTGTGTGTGTGTGTGTGTGTGTGTGTGTGTTTGACATATATACAGACAAATGAACAACATTACATACACACTGACAGATTTCAATAGGCGAGTCATTCGTTTCTCCTTTGTATTGAACGACATATTTTGAAGGAGTGTATAATATAAACTGTATAGCTTTCATTAAGTTAAGACAATACATTATATACGTTATACAGTATTTAGAGCACGAAATGACATTCACTAAACAAATTAGAAACTTACATGAGATGAGAGTTTGACAAAAGTTTCCTGTCGAGGGAGGAAATTCAGGGCTTCGATTTTTGCTTTTACTCAAACAGAAATTCTCTATAGGCTAGGTTGGGTTGGGTTAGGTTAGGTTAGGTTAGGTCAAGCACGGTTTTGTTACAATTCATGAAGCTTTAAACACTTCTCAACTTCCTATTTAAATAAGAAAACAAAACTAAACGTCCCATCCAGTCTGTATCGTGAAGGCGCGTCAATCGGAGCTAATTGAGGACACCCTACGGCCGACAGTCTCTCTGATAGTACGATTATAGCTGCCAGTTATGTACTTCCCAATCACCCATCTGATTTCCCCTACTGAGAGAGAGAGAGAGAGAGAGAGAGAGAGAGAGAGAGAGAGAGAGAGAGAGAGAGAGAGAGAGAGAGAGAGAGAGAGAGAGAGAGAGAGAGACTTGGGCAGACTTGGTCCCATCATTTGGATTAGCGAGTTTCCTTGGCTGAGGTGATTGACTTGGTGTAGTTCACTCCGCCATCCTTACCACGTTAGGTTATGGGAGGGAAGTGTATGGTGTGGATTTATTACCTGGTCTAATTGTACAGGTGTATCGGAAAAGATTGCCTCGATTTAAATTAATAATCCTTTAAAATCGGGATCTACCCGACCAGATTTAATGGGAAACCGTTTAATATCGAAAAGAATGACCAGAGTTTAATGAAAGGACTACAAAATCGGAAGAGAAATGCCAAAATTTTAATATATATATACAAAGAATACCTCACTGGTCAAGAATCGAACCATGGACCTCTGCGTGTGAACAGGGAATCGCTACCACGGCGCCACAATCCCCAGTAGAGGTTCAATTTGTTTAAAAATATGATGAATGAACAGACGCTTTGTGTAAGATAAAAACAACCAAGGTTTGTTTTTGTTGTCCTTGTGGCGCCGAGGTAGCGATCTCTGTTCACACGTAGAGGTCCAGGGTTCGATTCCTAACTAGTGAGATATTGTTTGTATATGGAAGCCCGTTTGTACATGGCTAAATTTGATACATATTTCCTTAACCTAACATAGATACATGTTTACAAACCTTAGTTGTTGAAACACAGTTGTAACACATTTTAGTATATAAACCGTAAAAATCGAGAAAAATACCCAGATTGAAATATAATTACCTTAAACTCTAAAAAAAAGGGTTGGATCGGGTCGGGTCGGGTCGGGTCGGGTTTGACACTAGAATGAAACTCACCAAAACGTAATATAAATTAAATATCACAACGACATAATTTTACATATTGCTAATTTTTTTTAATTAAAATAATATACATATATTTTTTCTTTCCATGTGCTTTATGATGACTGTGTAATAAGTCATGTGTCATGTTCATAATTGGAAAATGTATATGGAAATGTTCGCTCAGTATTAGCTGAAAAACGTAATGATCCATTTTAATGCTCCTGAAAGCCAATGACCTTCTACCATGATAGCGATTACAGACATATCCTGCTACTATGTGTATGTATGTATGTATATATGTATGTATGTATGTATGTATCTATGTATGTATGTATGTATGTATGTATTTATGTATGTATGTATTTATGTATGTATGTATGTATGTATGTATGAATCTATGTATGTATGTAACAATATTAAAAAACAGCGTCACCTCATTTTCATCAAACGACCAGAGTGCTGTACTTCACAGCCGTTCACACGATATTCATTATAACATTATATTAATAGAGCTGCTCTTATGAAAGAAAATATACCAGGCTTTATACAATATACCCGGTTTTATACAATATACCCGGCTTTATACAATTTACCCGGTTTTATACAATTTACCCGGTTTTATACAATATACCCGGTTTTATACAATTTACCCGGTTTTATACAATTTACCCGGCTTTATGCAAAAAAAAACCCGGCTTTATACAATATCCCCGGTTTTATACAATATACCCGGCTTTATACAATATACCCGGCTTTATACAATATACCTGACGTGCATTATGAGGTATTTGACCCGTAGTAATATTATACCTGGAGTTGTTCTGTACTGTTGTAATAATAATAATAATAATAATAATAATAATAATAATAATAATAATAATAATCAAACGAGGAGAATTATTATTATTATTATTATTATTATTATTATTATTATTATTATTATTATTATTACTTAAATAAAACACATTTTCTAAGATAATAATTAACGTTAACAGGTCACAAAAATATTAAAATCCCTAAAAAAAAAAAAAAAATTCTGATGAGGTAACATCCATGTTTTAAATATTACTACCCGCATCACCTATCAGTCTTACTTCCCGTTAGAGCTGTCAGCCAGTGGCCCATTTTAATTTGTCATCAGAGTCACATATAGGTTTCGTCTTTAGTATTTTTCGTCCGTAAGGGAGATGTTTATTTTATATATTTAGCTAAGCGTAACAGATTATTATGTATATTGTTTAATATTCTTATTGTTGGTTTTTCATCTGTATTTATTTTTTACTTAATTAACTTCGTGTTGTGTAATGTTGATGATGAGGAGAGAGTTGAATGTGTAGTTTATATTTTCTTTTATGTTTAATTAATCTAAGAAATTTTTACAGTTAGCAAAAAAATTATTCTTACCTACATTATTTATTTATTTAGAAAAGACCCAATTCACTCTCAGGACTTCCAGGTAGATCTCGGCAGATCCTCTCCTACGAAGACTGCCTGAGGAACCTCTCTCAACAGGGCAGAGTTTTCGGGGGTAAGGGCTCAGCGAGGCAGTTAATGGGGGAGGTATTTTGTGTTTTTCCTCACGGGTTTTGTTCGAGAGAGGTCCTGTGTAAAGAGTTTGTATCCGATAGCGTCTGTAGGACAAAGGCTATTTGTTGCTATTGTTGTTGTTGTTGTTAGTGGTGTGTGTGTGTGTGTGTGTGTGTGTGTGTGTGTGTTTCTTTACATGTGTATTTGTGTATAAATGATAGTATATGACGAATATTTGTATATACATATGACTATAAGTGTATGTATGAGTATGGACACGTGTATACATACATATTATACATATATACAAACACACACAGACAGACATACATGTATATTGATGTTTATACCACGAAATATTTTGGCCTCGCTCCCGGGTAAAATATTTTTACTGTTTTCGCAGTCCAAGGTTATGCAAGTCGCTGAAAATGCCAAGGGTTGTTTGGCGTTCCTTGTGTGCCTTGATGGTGTATTTGCATGTGTTTAGAATGACGTTGGTTACGTGTGCTTATTCAGATGTTTACTTGCTTATAACAGAGTGTTTGTTTGTGGTGAACTGCCCCAGTCACCACCTTACGAGAGTTAGGTATATATATTCAAGAATCTACAGTCCTTCCTCACCTTAAGTGTTGTATATGTGAGTTGCTTGATTATGCAGGTAGTCTCAGGTAGTCGCAGGTAAGATAAAGTTTATAAGGTTCTCCCCATTAGTCTACATCACCTTCCCCTATATACCCTATTCCCCTCCCCCAAAGAGACCCTAATAAGACACTTAATCCCCCGTAGTCTTTTCCTATCTCCTGGAACTCAATCAATTAATGTCTTTCATCATGATTAGTTCTTCCCGACAAATAATTTTCCTTCGGTTTATTAATATAACTCGTAGCAATGGAGTGATTTTCTGATTCTTGGTGTGTGAGAGGAAGGACACGTGAGTGAGGTGAGTAATTAACGTGTCACTCACCTCTGGCAGGTAATGACCACTTACCGAGACTTATTATCCACAGGGAGTGTATGTATATGGTGGAGTGTATGTGTATGGTGGAGTGTATGTGTATGGTGGAGTGTATGTGTATGGTGGTGTGTATGGTGGAGAGAAAGATCTACCGTAATTATCATTTAATCCTTAGTTTCCAGACATAGAGATTCTTCCTCCTGTCTCCTCTCCATCTCTTTGATCCTCCTGGAGAGAGAGAGAGAGAGAGAGAGAGAGAGAGAGAGAGAGAGAGAGAGAGAGAGAGAGAGAGAGAGAGAGATATAGATACCCTTCCCACCTCAACCTAACCCCTGTGTCACGCGCGCTAATGAGGTGATCATTACTGTACCTGGAATGTGAGAGGGTCGAGGGGAAATTACATCCCCCAGGCCGTCTTAGGATACTGATAGAGGAGAGGAAGGGACTGAGGAAGATGTTGTCAAGTGAAGTCAGTGAGTGTAGGTGGAGTTCTCTATGTTCGTCTGTTTACAAGAGGGGAATGGTTGTAGGGCCATGTTAAGGGAGATGGGTGTAGGGCCATGTTATGGGAGAAATGGTGTAGGGCCATGTTAAGAGAGAATGGGTGTAGGGCCATGTTAAGGAGAAATGGTGTATATCCATGTTAATCAGTGATTCAAGTCCATGAGACAATCGTTGAATGTTCCTCCCTCCCCCCCCCTCCCTCCCTCCCCCACACGTCAACTTTTAACTCTCTAGATACTCTCATCCTTATTTCAAGTTTCTTTAACGATAAAAAAACCTCTTTCCCCTCCCTCCCTACTGCTCTCACCCTCTCCCTGGCTCTCACCCTCCCTCTCACCCTCCCTCTCACCGGCCACAAGGCATCTAGTTGCGGCCCCTCCTTTTCCATTTTCCAAACACGTTCTAACCCTCTCCGCCCACCGAGTTTTTTTCGGCTACAGTTCTCCTACTCTCCCTGGATACACACATACTCTTACTCTCCCTGATACTCGCATACGCTTACTCTCCCTGAAGACTCACATACTCTCACTCTCCCTGGATGCTCATGATCTCACTCTCCCTGGATACTCTCACCCTCTGTAGTTATGCACCCTTCCTCCCACAGGGCAATCTGGTGCGGCAGAACGCGACAGCAGGAGTCATAGTGAAAGACAAGAAGTTGAAACTGAGGAACATCCAACGTCAACAGGCTGGTCATTACAGTTGCGTCGCTACTAACATCATCGGGACAGGCAATAGTGAACCTGTAGTCCTCAAAGTGAACTGTAAGTGTAGCTGGTGAGGTGTGGGTGGTGAAGTGTAGGCTGTGGTGATGTGTGGGTGCTGGTGAAGTGTGGGTGGTGGTAGAGTGTAGGTGGTGGTGAAGTGTGGGTTGTGGTGAAGTGTGGGTTGTGGTGAAGTGTGGGTTGTGGTGAAGTGTGGGTTGTGGTGAAGTGTGGGTTGTGGTGAAGTGTGGGTTGTGGTGAAGTGTAGGTGTTGGTGAAGTGTAGGTGGTGAAGGTATAATTGCGGATAGTAATGAAGTGTGGATAGTGGAGGAGGATGGGTGGGAGTGGTGAAGTGTGGTTGGGTGTGAAGTGTAGAAGGTGGCAGTGTTGTGCGGATAATGGAGTAAAGACTTAATGAGAGAGAGAGAGAGAGAGAGAGAGAGAGTCATTTATTGATATATTAATTTAAATTTTAATTATATACGTTATTTAACACTTGAATATGATGGTATAACGCTTTCATGATTAAAACTTCAATTTTATTGCCCAGAAAAAGAATTATAGATTAAGTCATCATCCTCAAAGACATTTTTGAAGCCTTGTTTGTACTAGTATTAATAAGAATGTTATTTACTCGTGGTCATGTTTTATTCAGACGTGCCGGTGTGCTCAGATACTACCGACGGCGTCCTGGGAGCTGCCAAGGATGACGAGGTGCAGTTGAACTGTCGTGTCAACGCCTCACCCAGCCAGGTCACCTTCAGCTGGTACTTCAGAACACCAGACAATCTGATCCCCATAGATAAAGAGAAGTTTACTGTAAAGGATAGTACCTCGCTGCTCACCTACCAAATCAGAAAAGAGAGTGACTACGGACAGGTGCTCTGTTTCGCTGCCAACGAGATCGGGGAACAATATGATCCCTGTACTTTTGAGGTCAATCCTGCAGGAAAACCAGACGCCATTGACAACTGTACACTCACCAATCAGACCACAGACACGTTGTTTGTGTCTTGTCTGCCTGGCTTCGATGGTGGTCTCAAGCAGCAGTTTGTGGCCGAGGTATTCGAATTTGATGGAACTACCCGCCACATGTTATTCAATATCACCGAGAAGGTGGAGCCTACTTTTACGATAGAAGCGCTTCATCCAGGAACTTCTTATCTCCTGGGCATATACGCGGAGAACATCAAAGGGAAGAGCGAGCAGCGAGTCCTGCACGGGTTCACGCTACCCCCAAAACCTGAAATTGGCCCCAGTAAGTGAAATATGGCAGGACACATCCGTAGAGTTTATGTACTACCAGCGTCACTACTGTATGCTCACTTGTGTGGTTTGTGTGATTATATATATATATATATATATATATATATAGTATATATATATATATATTATATATATATATATATATATATATATATATATATATATATAATCACTGGTGTACAGATAGTGAGGTGAGGCAGCCTTCTGTATATCCATGAGAAGTGACGAAGAAGAAAATAAGTGACCATCGCCTGTGGGAACAGTTTGGTTGCCACATTCGTGTGATAAGCCACGTTTCTGGCCCATATTACCCGTAGCCAACCAATCTATATGCATCCGTCGTCACTGGATATTTGACAGGCTGGGAAGCTGTGTGGTGTGGCGGTCAGATGCATATCCATAAAAGTGCTAAACGTTGCCTCTCTACCAGCGATCAAAAATAAAAAAAGAATATTTTTGTTGAAAGGAAAGAGTTTTTTATGTACACATTATAAGTCTATCGATGACTTCTGAACTTAACCAAAGACTTCCATGGTGTCCCTAACGTTTACCTTAATATCTCTTCCTCACCATCACCTCCTCTTCCTACCTCCCACCCTCTTCCCTTCTTCTACCCTTTCAACTCCTTTTCCTTCCTTTTTTCTTCCTCCCATATTTTACCTTTTCATTTATTCCCTTTCATATCCAATTCCTCTTCCTTTTTTCTGTTCCTAATCTTTCTTCCCTCTTCGCCTTTAGTAATTATCACTGTTTAACGTCTTACCAGGTCGTGTCACTCTGTATCTACCCAACAGCAGAACCGAGATAAAGAGGAATAGATGTGAAAGCAGGAGAAGAAGATGATGATGAAGAAGAAACAAGAGAAGAGAGATAAGAACAAAAGAGAGAAGAACATCAGAAACAAAAAAAGTGCTACGGAAAAGGATGAAAGAAGAGAATGTTACATAAAAGGAAGAGGAAGGAAAGAGGACGAAGAAAAATCAAGACAAATGCTTACAAAAAAGATGATGAAATGAAAACAATACCTTAAAGATCACAACAAGATGGGTATGTGGGTGTGTGGGTGTGGTGTGTGGGTGTGTGGGTATATGGGTGTGTGGGTGTGTGGGCGCGCCTCAGTTTAGTTATTATTGTTTTCTGAAGGGTAAAGTGAAAACCAAGATAAGGAAAAGAATAATTTAAGAGAATAAGGAAACAGAAACAGTGAAGGAGAGATAATATGTTTTAAGCATTGTTTTCTTTTATTTTGATTCGTCTATATTACTTTTTGTATTAAATCACGAATTAGAGAAGAAAGAAAACGAATAACAACCAGATACATCACCAAAACATCCAAGTTATATACATACAGACAGAGGTTAAGACACGCCACAAGATGACTCCTCGAAACATTCACTACAATAAGACGCGGCAGGTTGAGAGACAAAGGGAGGTTAAGAAATACCTCATCTATTCCTTGGTAAAGACAAGACGTTGTAATGAGCGTCCCATTAACTCCCTAAAAAGGAGAGTGATCATGACGATGCTGAGTTATAATAAAGACATTCTGTACCATGTTTCCGTTTTGGGGGGGTTGGGTTGTGGTCCAGCCAGGCGCCTGCAGTGAGGAAGAAGAAAAATAGGAGTGAGAGCCCCGGGGAGTGTTGTGGTGGGTGCAGGGCCTCACGTCGTGATGGAGTCGCAAATAATAAAGTTTGGGTTGTCTCACGGCCACAACCCGTCGATATCAGCAACTTTATCTTCTCTCTCGGTTTTTATCACCTGCCTGCTGGCTCTTCTCCTGCTAACTCTGCTTCTATAACTTTCCTTGGCTTTTTTATTTTCGTACTTGACATCTTTTGTTGCGGCAGCTTATCAGTATATATATATGTATATATTTATATATATATATATATATATATATATATATATATATATATATATATATATATATATATATATATAAAATGCACGAGTAGAAAATTGATTGTTATTGTACTTGTTCGGTAGTTGCTGTGATAGTGAGGGCCCAGAACACCAGCACCTACCACAGGCAGTATTCTCGCCCTCACAACAGTCATGGTCACTATCATACACCAAGTTATCATCATTATATCATGTCTCAATTTGAAGAAAAGTGGATTACTCGCTGTCATTGTATCACATTCTATTTATTATATTATGAACTAACGTTCATGTCTGCTTCAATCATGTCAAGAGGAAAACTTTGTTGATATAATGTTATAGACAAGTTTTTTTAATGTGCAGTGCCAACTATACGGTCCTGATAACGTAAGTTTAGTTTGTTAAATGAGAAACTTAATTATAATCTAGAAATTAGGTAGACAATAGTTAGGAGGTCCACGATATATGCCCAGTACATGAAAGTGTTGGTGTATTTATATATGATAATGTTCATTAGATTATTAATCAGGAGACAGAGAAACATCAATGGAGTAGGAAACAATTAGACAGAACC
>CAUDMG010002108.1:677500-710000 GCA_958450375.1 Homarus gammarus
AGCTAACACACAAATTAATACAAGGACCTTATTTTTGGGAGGGGGGAGATTGTGCTTGTGGTGAGGGCCGTGTTTATATGGTGGTAAGCCTTCTTCAGGTTGATCCATCAGAAGGTTTTTCAATATAAGTTCTGTCCTTGTAGTGCCTGTGAATAATAACATCAGATTGAAGACCGTCATCGGGAACTGGATGGTAAAGCTCGGTATAAAAAGTGGAAGTACTGTAGGTATCGTAGGTAGGTGATTACTGACGACGTGTTGTAGTGTAGTAGTTTATGTGGTTGTAGTAAGATGGAAGGGGCTACAACTATGTGGAGTTTTAAGGGGAATACGATAATTTTGTTGTTATCCGTGCATGTCATCTGCTTTTGGGAAGTTGATCTTGAATGTACAGTAGCGGGTTGGGATGATAAGTAAAATAAAAAGTATTGGCTGCATTTAAAATGGTAGTTAATGTGTTTGTTTAGCATGTGTATTATTTAAACTGTTATTTAGAATTTGTTTTCATATACAGAAACATACAAACACACACATATATACAATTACACATCATCATCATCATCATCATCATTACAAACTGTTAAAGATCTTCTTATACCCACAGTCACTAAATCGTATTCCAATACCATAGTTATATGACTGAACAAACCTGAGGAAATGCCCGTCAAGATCTCTATACCCAAACACGATAAGTTATATTCATCTCTCCACTAAGAATGCAAACAAAAACATATGGAACCACATGATCCACATACTGTACCCCTCGTATAATATTCCTCTGTTTATTGTTGACTGTATTAGAAGTTATTTGTCATACATATCAGTTACTGAGTGGACTGATCTTGCTGAACACATAGTCGGTCAGGCAGTATAATGGTCAACAATTTAAGTTATGGAATAATTAGACCTTGATTCTAAATGTTTATATATTAAATTCTGATCAAATTTCTTCGATAACTCTGAATTTAGATTATAGTGTTATTGTTCTTCCTGTATGGTACTCAAGGTTCATTTAGGGACTGCATAAAGGGAAACAAAGTACAGACACATGGTAGAATTATCATAGGAGACGATGACGAAAGTTACCCTTTATGGTCCTTAAGTCTTAAAGGTATCGTGTGGGTATAAGGGATGTACAGTGTGTATGTGTTAGGTGAAGCAGCCCCTCACCACCACCCGCTACAAAACTCCATCAATAAATTCAACTCACTCGCCATTACTAATACAGCCATACACAAGACTGAAAGTTACAAGGACTCGTCAGCCATCATTACAATATTTAACTAAGAGCTGTAATGACTGACGCCGTTGAATTGTGTGTTTGGTGATGAACCCAAATGTTGACACTATTACCATGATGTTATATGCTATCACGTCTCGGTTATGTATAATGCTCGTAGTTTACTTCATTGTATCACTAGTTCATTGTAAGTACATAAATTCTTACTGGCAGTATCTTCACAGTTGCTTATGTTGTGTATCCAATTCTTAGAAATAAATCGTATATTATTATTCATTACTATGATTATTATCACTGTAATTATAAACATATTCATAGATGCTCTCACACACACACAAACACACGCACACGCACGCACACACACACACACACACACACACACACTTCAACTAGGTAACTTAACTCCCTACTCACATCACAAGTAACCTTGTGTTCTCCCTCCACAACACCATGTAGCCGACCCTGCCTACGAGGATGTCGACGGCATCCCTCAGAAGCTGAAACACGCCAATATTTACGAGACGGTCCCCTACGACAACAATGACAAGAACACCAAGAACTCAGAGGTAGGTAGGCAGCTTAGCATGTAAAACACTCTCCCTTTCCCCTCCCTATTGCCCCTGCATCTGTATTCTTCTGTAATGTCTTGTCAGTAGCTCCTTGTGTCTGTGCCTCGGTGATTCATGTGATCTAAATGTGTTCTAGATTGTTTGTCCTTTGATGGAGTTGGCACTGTAGTTTGTGTTGTGTGAAATATTTGGTGACAAAATTCCCTTTATTGATGTTATGATTTCCTTTTGTAAGAATTAATGTCATCTGGTAGCTTAAGGCTCTGTATACTGTACATAAAGTAAGGTGATATGCACTGATATTCACAACAGTAGTAGTCTAACTTCAGTTCTCAGGACACTAAATATTCATACTTTCTTACGTGTATTGGTATTTAAAGTGTTACATCTCTTTCCTCTTTTAGCTGATATTGAACTCTCGGAATGGACATAGTTCATATCACCCCATCAGGATTTTTTGAAAAGTATTTATAACTTGTAAACAACTTTAATATGTTTGTTATTAACTTTAAATACATGAATCTCTTTCGTAGTAAGTATTCTAGAAGTTGTTTCTCAAATAACTTCTTTCTCACCTCTTAATAATACAACTTTTCCCCTAGTTTAGATAATTTCTCATCCTTTATTCCTCAAATTTGGTGGACCAGCGGTTGGCAGGATGAAGAAAGCATATATATATAGTGTCTAATCAAGTGCTATATATGCAAGCTTTAGTCCCTTAACTATATAAAACAAAATTAAAGAAATAATCAACCTTAAAACACCACAAAAGATTTTATCCACATTTTCTATAAATATTCCACGAAAGTTCTGAAGACGTGTTTATATATATACACAACCTGAACACAGAGACAATTAATCACATAAGCCTCACGTTCACCTTTACTCACTGGAAGACATAATGAGCCTGTTGTATTTTTAATTTCCTCCAGACGCGTACTGTTCTCATTAGCAGAAGACAACCCTTGACATGTCCCTTTTTTTCATTAGGTAGACGATAGTTAAGTCTCTCATCTTGGAAATCCTAGGGGAAAAAAGACCCACAAATAATGTTAAAAAAAACTCCATCTGAGCCTCGAACCAAACATTAAATATTATCGCTAAACTTTTATTTTTTTTGTATAATCTTGAATCGTATTTAGTGGAGATAAATGATGTTAAGTAATGCCTTTCATTATTAAACACTCTACTTTTTTTAAGAGTTTAATTAATTACTTATTAACACACGTCGTTAATAACTCCCAACATACGTTATGGTGTTTTAGTAAGATATAAACTAAGGCTTTTATTCGATGCTTCTCCGCCTTCTACTACGAACAGGGTACAATTTCCGCTCTGGTAGGAAGTGAAGGGGGCGGTGTTCAGCGCCACCCTCCTGTACATGGTAATTTTTCCTCTGGGTACTATACTGAACAGGATGGGGGATGGGTCTCAGTGGTTCTGTAGTGGGAGTCATATATCATAGTTTACCATTGATATATTAGACCTTACTAGATATATAATATAGCTTGTCAATATAGATATGAAAACGGATAGGAACGACTATTTACAAATACAATTAAAATATCAACTATGAATATTCATCATTCAACTTATTTTCAGTTTAGTTAGAAAAATCCAACTTAATTTAATCATAATTATTCATATAAGTAATCGCATTTTCCTACATTCATTTCGTCATTAATCTGCCAAGTTATTCTCTCGAGCTTCCTTGAGACCTGACTGTGCTGGACTCTGCTTTTGTAATGGTTGTCAACACCTCCTCCCCTGTTCCCGTGTCTTGCCATAACTTGTAAGGTTAAATGTGTACAGTGTATGATCATTTCACAACGCGTATCTTTGTAAAAAATAATTTCTCTTAACTCCTTGAAGATTTGACTCCTAAGCTATCATGTTATCTTACTCGTGTTCCAAGGGTTAAGATATCTTACTTGAGGGATTAAGTCATTGTATTCAAACGGTAAAGTCATTTAGTTCAAGGGGTTAAGACATGATACTCAAAGGGTTAAATCATCATGCTCAAGGGGTTAAGATACCTTGTTCAATGGGCTAAGTCATCATGCTCAAGGGGTTAAGATACCTTGTTCAATGGGTTAAGTCATCATGCTCAAGGGGTTAAGATACCTTGTTCAATGGGTTAAGTCATCATGCTCAAGGGGTTAAGATACCTTGTTCAATGGGTTAAGTCATCATGCTCAAGGGGTTAAGATACCTTGATCAATGGGTTAAGTCATCATGCTCAAGGGGTTAAGATACCTTGTTCAATGGGTTAAGTCATCATGCTCAAGGGGTTAAGATACCTTGTTCAATGGGTTAAGTCATCGTACTCGAGGGGTTGATCAGCTTATCGAATTAATGCCTTAAATTAATACTTAACATTGATGATAATTTTTGTGTATATATTTTAGATTTTAAACATGACTGAAGGTTTATAAAGTCATTCTAAAATCTCGAGTCCTCTTATGGTTCACCGAAGATTAATGTTCGACAAACTGTATGTAACAAAATGCATAATGAGGATAACTTTAAACACTTGTATATTATTGAGTAATATTCTGCCATCCTTCTTCCTATAACATCACCTCCTTTCCTACCTCCTCCTTCACCACTTCCTATTTTTCCCCCTCCTAACTCACCCCCTATTTCCTTCTCACTCTCTCCCCCCTCATCACCACCATCCCCCTTCCCTCATCCTAAACCATAGGTAATTAAATGGTGAACTAACTCCCAGGTAATATATTTCTAAATAATTTATGCCACCTCGTACCAATTTATTACCCATTTCCTGCCCACTCCCCACTCTCACCCCACCCCCCTCCCACCTGCCCTCTCCCCTCCCACCTGCCCACTCCCCACACCTCACCCCCCCCCTCAGTAAACCTTCCCCTTCTTGACTTAAATTATATTCTACCTTCTCATCCAACTTCCCTTATCTTCACTGCTCTTTTCATCCCATTCATTCATCATCTTCTTCTTCTATTTTATTCACGTTGTTTATCTTTTAGTCTCTCATATCCTCTATTTCTCTTTCTTACTCCTTTATCCACTGTTCTAACTCTTTCATCTTATAATTGTTCCTTCTTCTTATCTTATCATCTCTTATCTTATCTCCCTCCTCCATCATCATTCCCTCATTTTGTTAATTCTCCTCTTCCATCTTCTCCTCGTTCCATCGCTCTTTCTCATCTCCCGTATTTATCTAATTTTTCTTTCAGTCTTGTTGTTCTTTTGCCTGCTAGCCACTGTCTGCCTGCTCCCTGCCTTCCAAATGTATTTAATTTATGTGCGTTCTTCAGCACACTGTTTAATATCACGTAAGTCAATACCTGCATGCCGAGTTGTGTTATGTTCCTTGATCGCCTTGTATGACTGGTTGAAATAATCGCTTGTGGCTCCTGATGAATTATATGCCTCAATTGGAAACATTATATACCGTATATATACAATCATACATCATACATATTGTATTTGTAGTTATTGATTAGGTATAGTTAGATATATGTACTTGTGGTTCCTAACTCGTTAAAAAAAATAATTATTGCTTCCTAACACTAATAGAAATATATGTAGATAAATACTCTTATAATATTATTAGTATAATTAGTATTATTATCATTATTATCAATCCTACCTTAAATATCACCGAGTTATGTTTCACGGTAACATTTGGTACCTACACACACACACACACACAAGTAGCGGTATGGTAACGAGGTATTGCTTTAACTAACTACTGTTGTTAAGTTGCTGTTACATATATATTAAATATGATAATAGTGTGTTATTTAATTTGTTTTGATAGTTTCCCGCGACAGGAGAAGCTACTGTATAACGTATCGCTAATATACATAACCTATCCATAACACTTACACAGTCTATACCACATATTATATTTCACATTAAGTGTTATATTTTCCTAACACTTGTTATATACATGTTATAAAACTCATTATATAATCTTAACACCTATATTAACACTTGATATAATCGTGATAACATAAAGATCGTTATATTGTGAAGTGTTATTATGTTACACAGTGATAACAGTTAAATATTACGTGTTATATGGTATACGATTATAATACATGAATATCTATGTTATAATTAGGATACACCAATCAACACACACACACACACACACACACACACACACACACACATATTCAGTACTAAAAACAAACTCAAACAAATTCCACAAAAAACTGAAAACCGCGAGAGCACTGACTCCCCCTTCCCCTCCTCCATTCTTCTCTCCTTTCCTCCTTCCCTCCATCACAACGGACATAGGTAGGAGGGAGGAGGAGGAGGGAGAAGGTGAGAGAGTATGGACAAAGACGTAGCTCACTATACAACACGAGTTAAGATCTTCCTTGTGATTTATGAGAAGCACACGTCTTGGCCCCTATAGAGACTGAGGGCTAATGGGATATCTCATAGGAATCTAGCAGTGATATGAAATTGTCTCACTCTCTCTCTCTCTCTCTCTCTCTTATTGTGTGTGTGTGTGTGTGTGTGTGTGTGTGTGTGTGTGTGTGTGTGCGCGCGCGTATGTCTGTCTACCTGTCTGTCGTATTTTTTTACACCTGCTTCACTTTTGCCGCTAAATATAATAATTAATTAACTTTGTTTACTTCAGCCATTAACGTAGGATATTACTTACGAAATTAATGAATAACTCTCCATATACTTCACTGTACTAATATGATTTATATAATTTTGTAGACAGGTTATGTTATATTGTTAGAGATAGGATGCAGAAGCTTAAGGTTTACTGTGTGTGTGTGTGTGTGTGTGTGTGTGTGTGCGCGTGTGCGTGTGCGTGTGTGTGTGTGTGGACAAAAGTGTATTATTATGTATGTACTGTATGTGTAATATGCATGTGTGTTTTCATGTTTCAAATAGGTAAGACAGAAAACCTCATATTTTACCCAGTTATTAAACACATCAGCTTTTGACATAGGTAAAGTTAGACCAGGATAGTCATACCATCTCTGTGTCCCCCAGTGTTCCCTCATAGTTCCCTCACAGTGTTCCCTCATAGTTCCCTCATAGTGTTCCCTCATAGTTCCCTCATAGTGTTCCCTCATAGTGTTCCTTCACAGTTCCCTCATAGTGTTCCCTCAGTGTTCCCTCATAGTTACCTCATAGTGTTCCCTCATGTTACCCTAACGTCTCATCATTACGATTATTTCCCTTCAGAATTCCGCCAAGGACGAAGTCGAATACGCTGAAATCACCTTCAACAACGGCAAGAACAAACAGAAGGGCCACAAGAAGCAGGGAGCTAGCGGGGCCAATGGTACACTACGCTCTTCTGAAGACTCCACCATCTACGCGACCATCGATCACACCCGCACAGCACAGCAACAACAGGAACATCTGCTTAAACAACAAAGGTCACAGCAGCTCCAGGGAACGAAGACAGGGAAGCAGACTAGCGGGGACTTAGACTCTGCTGCTCAAAGGGAACCCGATGAAATTCCCCTCATGGACGGAGCCTTAGAGAGCAGCGTCTGAAAGGGATGTAACCTGATGGTAAAGAACATGAGAGAAATACACCTCTGACAGTTTCTTGTCTGAGGAGTGACTGTCAGTGGGAGCTATGAGACTCCCCTCTAACTTGCTGACACATACGCACACACACACACACACACACACACACACAAACACACACACACAATCCTTAGCGGGTGATGTTCAGAAATACACTGTAGAGAGAGAACACAATACGTGAATATAACTTTCATTATACACTTGAGATATATCGTGTTTATGTAATGGTGTGCCGGTAAATAGGACCTTTAAGTTCTCTTGCTTGTGTACATAAATGAGAGAGAGAGAGAGACAGTGAGAGAGAGAGAGATAAAACTTTTAGTGTGTTGCCATGGACTTAGAAGAGCTCAGAAGTAAAGGAATTCCTGTCCATCGTACACAATGTAATGGTTTGTTGAAATAATTAGTTCCCGCTGTAATTGAAAGATCATTGATATCGTTGAAAATAATAATGGCTAGTTAGAAATAAATTATCAATGGCTTGTGCATATAATCTAATAATCTGGAACATAAGAGAAAATTCATCATATTTAAAAGAATGTTATTAGACGGTCAATAATATAGGAATGTGTTTTATAGAGAAACTGTGGGGAGTGATGATTATATACTGGAATAATGCCTCCTGGCCACCACTGATGAACATAGAGACTTTGTTAATAGTTCACACGTGTTTACTTTATAATAAGTGCCTAAGTATAGTGTTCTTTTTAAGTTACCCTCAAAACACTTGATTAGTGGTGTACCACTTATATGTATAGCCTATGGAAAATATAGTTTTTGAGATTTTATTTTTAAAATGTTTTCAAATGTGTTTGTTTTAATTGATCATTCACTCTAATAATAAAAGGTGTCTTAATCATTACACAATGAATCTTCCACTCGTCATTAACAGCTAATAATTAGTTTATAAACAACTCATTTGAAACATACTTAAGACCGAATCCCACAAAGCTGTTTCAGAATTCACATGCAAAAATAATCTAAATATTTTATTTCTGGTAATAATTGACACAGTAACATAGGGAATAATGTATCATTAGTCTTAAAGAATGTTCCCTGAAACAGCTTTGTCCAGGGTGTTGGGGCAGATGGTCTATTGTGTGTGGTGTTTGTACGTTTTGATACACGTGTGTATATATATAATGAATAGCTTATAAGGTCTGTTGAAAATGATACGTTCTTGTGCTTCCTGAACGACCAAGAGTTTATTCTTAAGACAGTAATTCATAAGATGTCTGACAAACTAGCTGCCTTACCTCTTTCTAGTATACTTGAGGACAACAGATATATATAACAGTATTAATGCTAATATCTATGTCTGTTGACTCAGAGCTAACCCGGCTCTGATAGGGATTATATTAACAAAACAATAGCTTAAGAATGTCTAGTAGCTTCAATAATATTACAACTAAAGAGTCAATTTCTTCAAACACTTACGAGTCAAAACTAGACCTACCTGTTAGTTATTCATGAGTTAATTAAGCTTATCTTCTCTACCAGTATAACTTCACTACAGCTTTAATACCAAACTCACAAGAGAAGAATCACGATAGAGGTGTGCTTCTCAGGTGGGGACAACTGATAGTAAAAGGTAACATTATTTCCCTTTTCCCAATTAGTGATATAGAAGTCCACAATCGACGCTACATGAACGATAACATTTCCATCACTACCTCTTCATATTCTAAAACTTTAAGTAGAGCAAGAGAAAGATAGAGAGAAACAGAGGCTATTTTCTTTATACATTTTTCAATATACCATAAAACAATTAAACTGAAGTAGAAAGACACTCACACACTCAAAAAAACACGACAAGAACCCAAGGAGTAATAACCACAGGATTTTAATCAAAGTAGAATTTACAAGAACAAAATCCCCCTTGAGTACACTCGGCTCTCCTCTGTTCTGAAGCCAACATTAAGCTGGCTAATATATATGGTAATTAAACGCACTTCGCTTAACTCTCCTCAGGGTAAAGCCACACCACACTCTCACCAAGGGAGGAAAGAGAGAGAGAGAGAGAGAGAGAGAGAGAGAGAGAGAGATTATGGGAGGGAAAAAAAGACGCTGTTATAGAGAGAAGAGGCATTTCTCAAGTTAAATATCACTGAGAAATGTATTTATTATAATTATTTTACCTAACCTAACCTAACCTAACCTAACCTAACCTAACTCAGATAAAACTATTGAAAAAATATATAAAAATCAAGAGAGAAAATAATACCTCAATTGGTAAATGAAAAAAACAAGTCGGAAAAAAGTGAATTGATGTTCCATTCCATATAAAGCCAATTAAATACCTGTAATACTGTGATAAATACCCAATATCTACCCCTCTTACCTCCCTCTCACCCCTCTCCTCCCCACTCTTTACAACCTTTATTCATCCTACCCTCCCCAACCTCTCCTCACCCCCTTCCCATACCTTTTACCCCAACCTATTTCCCCTCCTTTATCTCTCCCACACCGTATCTTCGCACCATTTACCCTCTCCTTGCCCCCTTCTCCCTCTACCCACTTTATCAATCCTCTTTCCCTCTTCTCTATCCTCTTTTCCCCTTTCTCACCCTCCTTTTCCCTCCTCAAGTTCTCCCTTCTTTCCCATACCCATCTCCCACCCTCTCTCCTACAATTTTCACCCCCTCTACCTCTTCCACCTCTCCTCCACCTTCTTTCTCCCTCTTCTACCCTTTCCCTTACCCTCTTCACCCCTTCCTCTACCACCCTTCTCCTCCATCACTATATGCCAACCCACAATAAACACAGAAATATCCTGGGCATTTTTTATTTTGAAGCTTCATGAATCCGAATCCAGTTACGGTTCGAATCTCCTATTGCAATTCGGGCTCGTTGTGTATGATAACAATTACATTCACATTGTTTTTTTTTTTTTTGTTTTTTTTTGGTGTGTGGGGGGGGGGGGGGGGGGGGGTTAACCCGTACTCAGAATTCGCTATAATTGCCATTTGATATTACCAATAACCCAATAGCCGATAATCCTTGGTCAATTAAAGGGTGTTGGTTGAATACGAAGCACTGGATATAAATCCTCCCGAATCCCACTTAACGAGCGACTCCCAGTGAGAGTTAACTTGAGATGAGAGAAAAGGCAATGTTTCAGACTGTCAGGCTAGGACTAGGAGAAGCCTGGAGGGTTAGGAAAAGACTGTCAGGCTGGGAGAAGAATGTCAGGATAGGAGAAGGCTGTCAGGCTGGGAGAAAACTGTCAGGCCAGGAGAAGACTGTCAGACTAGGAGAACAAGACTGTTAGGCTGGGAATAACTGTGTGTATGTGTAAGGGGAATGTCACAACAACACAGCCGAGTACCACACACACACACACACACACACACACACACACACAAGTATTATACGAATTGAATAAAAAATTACACCATTCATGCAAAGAAGTTGAAGTATCCCTCATTGTGGAAACCCTCACATTGTTATTATCGCATGTTCCTTATACATTATAATCTTCCCATAGTGAGAAAAAGTTTAAATCAAGAAAGAGATGACCTACACTTGTCTTATTTACAATCGTCGGATGTAAACCTCATCTACGTTTATAATCCTTGAAGTTGTATCTAGTCACGCAATTTTTTTTTATTTTTTGCAAGTATTTATAAAAGGCGCCATCACTCTTTTATTTTACTTCGCCTACTTCGCCATAGTATTTTTGTTTTAGTAAGAGTTTAGACACTAAGGTGAAATTCTTTTAATTAGTGGACTCGTGAGCACAATGATTGAGGAGTTATGGAAATTAATTGAAATAATGATAATTGATGTTTCATTCACAGGATTTTTTTATATGAATCTGGTAAACGTTGTCTGAGTGATCGTGGGGGTAATTTCGTTTGACAAGTACATAGTTGGAATGTATGTAAGTTTTTGCATCTGTGTGTGTGTGTGTGTGTGTGTGTGTGTGTGTGTGTGTGTGTCTACTGTATATCTCTGTGTGCGTTTTGTACCTCCCTATATCTGTGTATGTACAGTATATGTATGCTTACGTAAATATATGTATGTATGTATGAATGCCTTAGCATACATATTCTAAACACCATCTATATCTATATTCATATGTACACATGTATTACCCTCAAACGAATTAATATCTTCCTTGTGTCACTCAGATCACGTCACACTGCAACACACACAGCAATATAAACATTTATAAATAAAACAAGTATGTAAATATTAAACACTCATCATGATCGTCGTCTCTGCCCTCCCCCCCCATTGACAGGACATGGCAGAGACTAAATAACTTTCATTTTTTTTCTACATTGGAAAATACTGAGCCTGATGAGAGACTAACGTTAAGAGATGCATTTAACTGTTAGAAGGTAATCAAATATAGTTCTAAGTGTTTACTGTAAAGTCTTCTACTCTGTGGGAGGAACTATGTTAATAAAGAAACCACGAACGTATTTTTGTTGTTGTTTTAGTATTTCTTTATTCCAATGCTGTATGAGAGAGAGAGAGAGAGAGAGAGAGAGAGAGAGAGAGAGAGAGAGAGAGAGAGAGAGAGAGAGAGAGAGCAATAAAATGAAAGCAAAACACAATCAGACAGCTACCATACCATTCCACAGGGGACAGCACAGGCAAAGGGTGTAAAACATCTTCGAAATAAGATACACAATCTCCTCTCTCGCCCTCATACCCTTGACACACCCCATCCTCAAATCACACACGACACTGATTTAATTCTATTTTCTCCCGTATATTTGGTCATGTAATCCACTAATGTTCACAGACCACATACTGTAAATATATCACATTTCTGAAGACTAGTCCTACTGTATACTTACATTACATCAATCCCAAGACGTAACCACAGTGCCTCTATCATCTAACAATCGTCTCTGCATCAATCTACACAACAGAAAGAACCCACTCAACAGAAAGAACCCACTCAACAGAAAGAACCCACTCAACAGAAAGAGCCCACTCAACAGAAAGAACCCACTCAACAGAAAGAACCCACTCAACAGAAAGAACCCACTCAACAGAAAGAACCCACTCAACAGAAAGAACCCACTCAACAGAAAGAACCCACTCAACAGAAAGAGCCCACTCAACAGAAAGAACCCACTCAACAGAAAGAACCCACTCAACAGAAAGAACCCACTCAACAGAAAGAACCCACTCAACAGAAAGAACCCACTCAACAGAAAGAACCCACTCAACAGAAAGAACCCACTCAACAGAAAGAGCCCACTCAACAGAAAGAACCCACTCAACAGAAAGAACCCACTCAACATAAAGAACCCACTCAACAGAAAGAACCCACTCAACAGAAAGAACCCACTCAACAGAAAGAACCCACTCAACAGAAAGAGCTCACTCAACAGAAAGAACCCACTCAACAGAAAGAACCCACTCAACAGAAAGAACCCTCTCAACAGAAAGAACCCACTCAACAGAAAGAACCCACTCAACAGAAAGAACCCACTCAACAGAAAGAACCCACTCAACAGGTAAAGGTTACGTATATCATTCTTGGCTCTTCCCCTGATACCTTGAATAATAAAAAAAATATATACCGATAGACAAACGGTATTTATATAATTCAAAGCAGACCCAGACCTTATCAACCAACTCATACTGGATCTAGGTTCGTTGTGGTAGAAATCCAATACCTTTTTACGTGGTAGTGAGGATAATAATAACGCAAATTTTCATCAGAGTCATCACTACATCAGAGAGAGTCATCACTACATCAGAGAGAGCCATCACTACATCAGAGAGCCATCACTACATCAGAGAGTCATCACTACATCAGAGAGAGTCATCACTACCATCTCATATCACCTTGTGTGGTAAAAGATTTGTTCATATCATCTTAGTTACCTCAGTATATAAAGGTTGATGTTAAGATTATTTACTCCAGATACAGAAAGGTATGTGTTATGTCTTTAATCATGGTGAGATGCTCCATATAGTCATATCCTGTTATTATATCAGGATATCAAGAATAATTCCCATACTGTAAGAGGATATCAAGAATAATTCCCACACTGTAACAGGATATAAAGAACAATTTCCACACTGTAACAGGATATAAAGAACAACTCCCAAAATGTAACAGGATATAAAGAACAACTCCCACACACTAACAGGATATAAAGAACAACTTCCACACTGTAACAGGATATAAAGAACAACTCCAATACTGTAACAGGATACAATAGAAACTCCAAACTAAAATAGTATACAGAGAATCACTAGATCATGGTCGTTATAATTTTAATCCAGTCAATAACTAACACAATTACTCTTACTCTCTCTCTCTCTCTCTCTCTCTCTCTCTCTCTCTCTCTCTCTCCAAACTTAGTGTCTGTGCTCATGACGAAACTTTCTCTACGATAACCAACACGAGAGCTTTGGTCTAACTTGCGTTCGTATCTGGAGACATCAAAGAAACGCACGCACAAGTTTTGACACATACCCAGTTGAGTTCCAAAGTCACTTCTCAACACATATTGGTTTGTTTTTCCCTACCAAGTGTGTGTGTTTGAGTAATGATTAACTCAGTCCTTGATATTCTTCATTGGATAAACTGGCGTAGCTGTGTGGTGTCATATAGTCATTTGCTTTCTTACTTAGACCAGAACAAGAAAATCGATCAGAGAGATATAACATACCTCTCCTTCTCGTCCAACAACATTCAAGGGTTCGAGAAGAAAACCTCGTATTTACATGTCGTTGATAATGTTGTTATCATACCCCGGTCATCACACCCCATCAACTGATAGCATTCAGGATAACGCCAGGCAGTGTTGTGATAATGGGAGTATGGGATCACTGTCACGGGTTATTATGCATCACATTTCTCTTTCATTGTTGGGGCACAGTGTTGGGGTCAGTGGGATAATGTTACCTTGTAATTAACACATTACCTGACCCGGGTGTAAAGTATTCCCGGTCACGGTGATAATTGTGATGCGTGTCTATTTTTTCATATATTTTTTGTAATGATGGGTGTATTATTTTTATTATTATTATTAGTAGTAGTATTAGTAGAAGTAGTAACACCAGTACATCTATTAATATTGTATTCATCATTTCTATAATATAAATACTTGAACCATAATTATATACTGTACCAGTAATACTATATAACTAATGCAGCATCAATCAACGTTATTATTAATTTGCTCGATTTTTGTACATACTATTAATCAGTTCTATTTTTCTAACTAACATCAAATCACAGCTTTCGTATGTACTATGTAAAAATACCGAGGTGTAGTTTCTGTCTCAAGTTTGTGTACGTATGCTGGCGTACCCGACCAGTCACAACCCTTTAAAGTGAGACTAATTCTTATATACCGAGGCGAGAGGTAATTATGACCTAACAAACGTCACACGTGTTGTTTTTTTACAGTCTCTACGGAGTGTATATGATGCATGAAAGCGAATAAAGATTTTATTTTTCTTTACGTAGAGCGATGTGAGGTATAACAGGCGACAGACACTCAAATACTAAAGGTTATAAAAGAAAATTTTAGAGTTGAAAGGAAGAGCATTATATGAAGTCGTTTTTGTTTCATTATCTCAGTATACGAACGACTTGGAGGAAAGGGGGGGGGGGAGCATTTGTCTGTACATGGCTAGATCGGAGCTTGAGAAACGACCCATTTCTTTGTGTTTTTACCCGCTGTCGACTGCTGGATGTATCGTGATCGAGGCGAAGTTGCACTAAAATACATCGTTCCATCACATTTGCATACGTAAGAGGATTTCAAGTTGCGTTATTGGAAAGAAACGAATATCCATGTCTCGTTTGTGATTTATTTCGTCAACTGGGTAATGCGGCGACTGAGAGACTGGTCGATGACGTAGACATTAGTGATGATGAAGCATAAAGAAGCATTTGACACACCAGGAAATATATTTTCAAATGTTTTTTTTTCGTTCTTGGCTTGGTGTATTTTGTGTTCAGAGTACTTCCTCTTTTACTGCTCAATCAGTCATAGTGCTATTTTCTCGTGTGAGGGTTGGCGACCATGGCCCTCCACTTAAAATATTTTTGAATAGTCTTCTGATTATTATTATTATTATTTTTGTTATTGTTATCAGCATTATTAGTATTATTATTGATATTATTATTATTATTATTATTGGCTGTTACACTAAAGTTGATAAAATATTTCCAGGGTTTAATGTCGTGATGGCCAAGAAGGGAACACATCAGTTAATTTACTCACCTCAGTGTGGAGAAGTTTGATACGAGGGATTTTTTCTCCTGCGATTAATTCGGCTGGGATTATTTCTACTAGGATTATTTCTGGTGGAATATTAGGTATCTTTTCAAATCATATATTCTGGCTAATACGTAGGATATAATTGCTATTTAATTACCTCCACACACACTCATACACACTTATATAATAGTAAAACTAGCACTGAAAACAGACAGACAGACACATACATGGCACAGGTGTCTACAATACGCCACGGGCAAAACTGGACGAGGGATAAAATTATAAGAAATATATCAAACAGACAATATTAAAAAATTTTAACTCAAGGTTTTGGATATTTTTTTTCTAATAATAACCATCAGTTGGTGTTGACATCAAAGTGTAATAATTAACCCCGAATGTTACGTTTCACGGCGCTCATATAAAGAACCTAATATTATTCTCATAACTCATTTACCAAAGAGGAAAAAAATACAATGAGGCAAAATCATTCAGTAACAAAGTGAGAGCCAAGTAGAACGGAAAACAGGATTTTCTATGAGAGAGATCACAAAGTCAGCGTTTTGTTTGATGCCGCGGGACGCACAGGCACGGAACACATCTAGTTGGACCCGCTTATCTTTTCCCGTTGACTTGTTTCAAAAAGATATTGTTACGTATGTTAATTAAGAATAAATCTATTATTTTAGTGTATAATTAACCACTTAGTATGTATTTTATTTATTGGCCCCTTGGGTAAGAGAGGTCTTTCTCTAGTGAATAAAATCGTTTGGTGTTAGCAAAATAAAATATTAGACATTTATTACAATCTAATTCAGAGTTCTATTGACAAAATGAAGCTTCACAGAGACGGTGAGAGTCGAGGCTGAGAGATAAGTATGAAGAAGCATAGTCCACACGCCGACAGCTTCATCGGATAAACTTTCTTAGCCAGATATAACTTAAGTCGCCGAGCGGGAAGACAGCGTAGAAGGCTAGGAAATGGCAATTCATTGACGGCACGAAAGTGTTATAATTCATTAATATGAATCTGTGAAATTGTAGGTGTGGTGAGTCGTCTCAGGACCACCACCTCTTTTCCCCAGGCATTGAGACAAAATATATACTATTCGCTGTAGCCATAAAGCTGTTACCTGTTGAATAGCCTAGTCTACACTGCAGGAACAGCTATTCAGTCGTGAACCCATAAACTTTTTAACCATTGTATATCTATAACTAGACCTTTTGGGAAAACAGCAAACCTAACCTAACCTAACCTAATCTAACCTAACCTAGCTTAACCTAACCAAACTTAACAGAATCCATAACTGGTAACTTTCTTGGCAGATTCGCGTGTCACAGGCACGTGATAATTCGTCCATTTTTTCTTAATTACCACAATATTAAAATAGTTAGATAATCAACTAATTAATAAGATCAAATTCATTATTAAACGATTATTATCTCTTAAAGAATGTGAAGAATATTTGTTTAATTTAAAGTATGTTAATTAATAATTCACCTCAGTCATGGCTCAGGTGTAAAGTTCTCGTTTTCTATGAAGTTTAAATTCCCAAACTTGACAACGCTCCCGTGATTTAATCCTTCTAAATCATCACTTCTCGTATTAAGTCATCACTTTTTTCTTATATCACTAAACACTACAGACATTCATGTTAATAATATTCTAAAATGGTTCCTCTCGGTAATTTTGTCTAGAAATATAGATTAAAAATCGCACATAAGAAACTAGAGACCTTCCACTTGCGTAATCTGACGAGCACTGAGGCAGCTGTTCAAACTTCCTAAGACTGACCTCAACGCCTCAACGCCTCCCCCTGACTGGTTATTGCTACCTTCCCTGGCATCTAATCGGTTATTGCTCCCTTCCCCTGGCATCTAATTGGTCATTGCAAACCTCTCTGGCTCCTGATTGGTCAATACCCTCTACAGTTTAAAATATTAGTCGTGAATTTTTTTCCTATATTAAGAAACGTTACTCTATTCCCTTATTTAATTTACGTAAAATAATTATTAAAATGCCATATAAAAATATTATCCACTAAAGATAATAATTCACTCAAATATAGACTCGTATAGAATATAATTATGTATTATGGGAATACCAAGAGCCATTAAACTGACAAATGTCAACTGTCTTCCCTCCACGACCCTCCAAACAACCTAACTTCCCTCCACGACCATCCAAACAACTTAACTTCCCTCCACGACCCTCCAAACAACCTAACTTCCCTCCACGACCATCCAAACAACTTAACTTCCCTCCACGACCATCCAAACAACCTAACTTCCCTCCAAACAACTTAACTTCCCTCCACGACCCTCCAAACAACTTAACTTCCCTCCACGACCATCCAAACAACTTAACTTCCCTCCACGACCATCCAAACAACTTAACTTCCCTCCAAACAACTTAACTTCCCTCCACGACCCTCCAAACAACCTAACTTCCCTCCACGACCATCCAAACAACCTAACTTCCCTCCACGACCATCCAAACAACTTAACTTCCCTCCACGACCCTCCAAACAACCTAACTTCCCTCCACGACCATCCAAACAACTTAACTTCCCTCCACGACCATCCAAACAACTTAACTTCCCTCCACGACCCTCCATACAACTTAACTTTCCTCCACGACCATCCAAACAACCTAACTTCCCTCCACGACCATCCAAACAACCTAACTTCCCTCCACGACCATCCAAACAACTTAACTTCCCTCCACGACCATCCAAACAACCTAACTTCCCTCCAAACAACTTAACTTCCCTTCACGACCCTCCAAACAACCTAACTTCCCTCCACGACCATCCAAACAACTTAACTTCCCTCCACGACCATCCAAACAACCTAACTTCCCTCCAAACAACTTAACTTCCCTCCACGACCCTCCAAACAACCTAACTTCCCTCCACGACCATCCAAACAACTTAACTTCCCTCCACGACCATCCAAACAACCTAACTTCCCTCCAAACAACTTAACTTCCCTCCACGACCCTCCAAACAACTTAACTTCCCTCCGCGACCCTCCAAACAACTTAACTTCCCTCCACGACCCTCCAAACAACCTAACTTCCCTCCAAACAACCTAACTTCCCTCCACGACCATCCAAGCAACCTAACTTCCCTCCACGACCATCCAAACAACCTAACTTCCCTCCACGACCCTCCAAACAACTTAACTTCCCTCCGCGACCCTCCAAACAACTTAACTTCCCTCCACGACCATCCAAACAACCTAACTTCCCTCCAAACAACTTTACTTCCCTCCACGACCCTCCAAACAACCTAACTTCCCTCCACGACCATCCAAACAACTTAACTTCCCTCCACGACCATCCAAACAACCTAACTTCCCTCCAAACAACTTAACTTCCCTCCACGACCCTCCAAACAACCTAACTTCCCTCCACGACCATCCAAACAACTTAACTTCCCTCCACGACCATCCAAACAACCTAACTTCCCTCCAAACAACTTAACTTCCCTCCACGACCCTCCAAACAACTTAACTTCCCTCCGCGACCCTCCAAACAACTTAACTTCCCTCCACGACCCTCCAAACAACCTAACTTCCCTCCAAACAACCTAACTTCCCTCCACGACCATCCAAGCAACCTAACTTCCCTCCACGACCATCCAAGCAACCTAACTTCCCTCCACGACCATCCAAACAACCTAACTTCCCTCCACGACCATCCAAACAACCTAACTTCCCTCCACGACCCTCCATACAACTTAACTTTCCTCCACGACCATCCAAACAACCTAACTTCCCTCCACGACCCTCCATACAACTTAACTTTCCTCCACGACCATCCAAACAACCTAACTTCCCTCCACGACCATCCAAACAACTTAACTTCCCTCCACGACCATCCAAACAACTTAACTTCCCTCCACGACCATCCAAACAACTTAACTTCCCTCCACGACCATCCAAACAACCTAACTTCCCTCCACGACCATCCAAACAACCTAACTTCCCTCCACGACCATACGATACCGATAGGCAGATTCGGAGAGGAGGCTGAGTAGCAATCTATTTCAGCGATAATCCGAAGTGTGAAATGAGTAATGATATACAAACTGAAATGAATACAGAAGCAATTTGGATAGAATTATTCGATGGTAAGGAAAAGTATATTCACAGGAGTAATATATGGACTTCACTACATTCCATGGCTCATTCGGCCTATTATCTTTACTACCTTCCATGTCTCATTTTGCCTGTTATCTTCACTACATTCCATGTCTCATTTTGCCTGTTAACTTCACTGCACTCCATGGCTCATTCGGCCTGTTAACTTCACTACATTCCATGTCTCATTTTGCCTGTTATCTTAACTACATTCCATGTCTCATTCGGCCTGTCTTCTTCACTACCTTCCATGTCAATATTTTGCCTGTTATCTTCACTACATTCCATGGCTCATTCGGCCTGTTATCTTCACTTCCTTCCATGTCTCATTAGGCCTGTTATCTTCACTACATTAAATGTCTCATTCGGCCTGTTAACTTCATTACCTTCCATGTCTCATTTTGCCTGTTAACTTCACTACCTTTCATATCTCATTAGACCTATCTTCTTCACTACATTCCATGCCTCATTCGGCCTGTTATCTTCACTACCTTCCATGTCTCATTTTGCCTGTTATCTTCACTACATTCCATGACCCATTCTGCCTGTTATCTTCACTTCCTTCCATGTCTCATTTTGCCTGTTACCTTCACTACATTCCATGGCTCATTCGGCCTGTTAACTTTACTACCTTCCATGTCTCATTTTGCCTATTATCTTAACTACATTCCATGTCTCATTCGGCCTGTCTTCTTCACTACCTTCCATGTCAATATTTTGCCTGTTATCTTCACTACATTCCATGGCTCATTCGGCCTGTTAACTTCACTACCTTCCATGTCTCATTTTGCCTGTTAACTTCACTACATTCCATGGCTCATTCGACCTGTTAACTTCACAACCTTTCATATCTCATTAGACCTGTCTTCTTCACTACATTCCATGGCTCATTCGGCCTGTTATCTTCACTTCCTTCCATGTCTCATTTTGCCTGTTACCTTCACTACATTCCACGTCTCATTTTGCCTGTCTTCTTCACTACCTTCCATGTCAATATTTTGCCTGTTATCTTCACTACATTCCATGGCTCATTCGGCCTGTTAACTTCACTACCTTCCATGTCTCATTTTGCCTGTTACCTTCACTACATTCCATGGCTCATTCGGCCTGTTATCTTCACTATATTCCATGTCTCATTAGGCCTGTTATCTTCACTACATTCCACGTCTCATTTTGCCTGTTACCTTCACTACATTCCATGGCTCATTCGACCTGTTATCTTCACTTCCTTCCATGTCTCATTTCGACTGTTAGCTTCACTACATTCCATGCCTCATTCGACCTGTCATCTTCACTGTTATCTTTACTACCTTCTACACTTCACTCGGAACAACCTACATCTATTCTACCATGATATGCTGTCCATACTCTTTATCATCAACTACTTAGATTCCAAGCTGATTATAATTTAATGCTGTACAGTACAATGAGAGACAATATAGAGTAATAAAGTATAAATTAATTCCACTTAAAATGCACATTAAATATTGGTCTGTCCCCTTTTTGGCCATGTGCCTCATGGCATGTTGGGTCATGGAACGGAAACACCAGTTAAAAGAATCGGTAGACGTACTGGAGAAATAGATAGAGGCGATCGTCAAAAATAACGACGAAAATTGGTATGACATGGGAATGATGTGGCGCCTCCTGCATTATATATTCCCGTATTGGATAAAGAAAACCCAATTAAATTCAGAGAAAATATCTCTTCCAAAAGTTAACGCCGAACAATATGAAAGCATCCCCTTTTTACGGGATTTCATATACATTAACATAATGCAATAACAACAACAAATATTGGTCAAAGCCCTTCAGGAGGATGGGGTGACCCCAAAGCCTGAGCCGCCCCTCCCCTGGCTAAGTTCAGTAGTGGGAGCCGTCATACTGATGCTCTACAGTATTATTTTACTACTCAAAAAATATAATAAGGAACTAAAAAAAGGGGAGGAGGAAGACAGTGAGTCTCCTCCCGCCACCCAACTCACCGGCGGGGAGGAGGAAGTCAGTGGGTCTCCTTCCGCCACCCACCTCACCGTCGGGGAGGAGGAAGACAGTGGGTCTCCTCCCGCCACCCAACTCACCGGCGGGGAGGAGGAAGACAGTGGGTCTCCTCCCGCCACCCACCTCTCCGTCGGGGAGGAGGAAGACAGTGGGTCTCCTACCGCCACCCACCTCTCCGGCGGGGAGGAGAAAGACAGTGGGTCTCCTCCCGCCACCCAACTCACCGGCGGGGAGGAGGAAGAAAGTGGGTCTCCTCCCGCCACCCACCTCACCGTCGGGGAGGAGGAAGACAGTGGGTCTCCTCCCGCCACCCAACTCACCGGCGGGGAGGAGGAAGACAGTGGGTCTCCTCCCGCCACCCACCTCACCGTCGGGGAGGAGGAAGACAGTGGGTCTCCTCCCGCCACCCACCTCACCGGCGGGGAGGAGAAAGACAGTGGGTCTCCTCCCGCCACCCAACTCAATGATAAGGTAGTGGAAAAGTCGATGAAGTGCTTTCAACGATAAAGGTAATTTCTGAGAGATTTTAAAAATAAACTTGAAAATAATGAGCCCCTCAGGAGAAAAGATGGGTCACTAATGGACGAAAGTGATATTCAAAAATATAAAGACAGAATTTAAAAACTGAAGGACAAAAAACTGATCAGGACTAAAAATGCGCGAGAAAGACAAAAATTAAATTAAAAATATAATGAAAAACTTAACGACGGGGGGGAGGAAGACGGCGGATCTCCTCCCGCCACCCACCTCACCGGTGGGGAGGAGAAAGACAGTGGGTCTCTTTCCGCCACCCACCTCACCGGCGGGGTGGAGGTAGACAGTGGGTCTCCTCCCGCCACCCACCTCACCGGCGGGGAGGAGGAAGATAGCGGCTCTCCTCCCGCCACCCAACTCACCGTCGGGGAAGAGGAAGACAGTGGGTCTCCTCCCGCCACCCAACCCATGGATAAGGTAGTGGAAAAGTCGATGAAGTGCTTTCAACGATAAAGGTAATTTCTGAGAGATTTTAAAAATAAACTTGAAAATAATGAGCCCCTCAGGAGAAAAGACGGGTCACTAATGGACGAAAGTGATATTCAAAAATATAAAGACAGAATTTAAAAACTGAAGGACAAAAAACTGATCAGGACTAAAAATGCGCGAGAAAGACAAAAATAAAATAAAAAATGATTTGGCGTGTTCAGGGCCCGCACAGTCGCCTCCCCCACAAAGCATTGTCTTATTGTTTGTTATTATTGTTTTCACATTACTACCGATACAGTATTTATTAAAAATATAATATAAAAGCTAAGCACTTCACCCTTTCTTCTCATTCTAGTACTGATCAGAATTCAGGGAGACGACTGTGTGAAAAAAAAAGTAAGGAGAATATTGACTCTAAGACGCTAAGCTGAGATGGGTGGTGGCTGGGGAAGGTGTACACTGTACAGTACATAGTGAGGAGGTAGGCAGGGGCCTTCAGGATTAACACTTGAGACTTTCCTAAATTTGAAGAGTTTCAGTAAAATAATAATAATAATAATATTAATAATAATATTAATAATATTAATAATAATAATAATAATAATAATAATAATAACAACAACAACAATAATTAATACTAATAATAAAAGAACAGTTCGCTTCCCTTGTTTAATTCCAGTCGTCCTGGGTCATCAGGTCATAAACCTCGCTACACGGTTTGTAGTGGTGAATACTGGTTAATAATTGAATAAAGATGTACACAAATGTCATATATCTTATTTTGAAAGGAAGGAAGTTTGGCGGTTTTGTGTCAGCTTTTTCTTACTAAGTAAGCCGAGATTAAAGAGTAGCAAATTTGGGCTTATTAATGCCTAAACATAAACAAGCTGCCAACTACATCGTATAGTAATTGGTACAAAATCGAGCGCCGTGCACTGTGCGCGCCTCCCTGTGAGGGCAGGGAAGTATTAATTCCAGCCATACATGGCATAGTGCAGGCTGGACACAATAAGGTTGTTTTAGCCATTGTTTTCCAATTTTCTCTATCCATATTTACTGCGAATCCTGACTCCCCCAGCTGACCCACTTTCCTCTAAATGGGTTTGGCATTTTTGCGTGGTTGTGACTGTACTGGGCTGGCCCTCTAATGATCTTTTGGAAACATTGTTGTCTGGCAGTATTTTGTACGCAGAGTATAAAACTAGCAGGAACACTGTAGCAGCCTCGGGCACGGGTAATAAATTTAGTGAAAATGCTAACTGGTATCATATAGTGAAGTCCAGTGTCAGGCCACTACAACACGGGATTACCTGTCAGCTGTGTAGTGGCTCCTGGTGTGTCATCCTGCCTGGGCCACTACTGTCTTTCTACTGTTGAAAATTTCAGAATATTTTGCCGTATTTTTTCATGATAGTCGCCATGTGCTTTCCGTTCATTGAGACAAACTTATTTATGCAGGTTTCCCTACTACTTTTCAGTAGTTTTACTACTACTTCTGCTACAACTACTACTGATATTACTACTACTACTACTATTTTTTTTTTTTTTTTTTTTTTTTTTACGTGGCCTCCAGCCTCCCCCAATAGCCACACCTTCGCCACCATTTATTTACCTTAATATTAAATATCCTAATACATAAGAAGCTACCCTATCTGTGTTAAATTAGTTGAGCCGCAGATCTATGCGGCATTCAGTGACTGTAGCCTCATAGTCAATATCTGCAGCAGTTGTCGGAGTAGGGGCAGAAGCTCTCGTTCCCCTAAGGCAGAGCAAAGCCGACCGAAGGAGAGAGAAGGACAGTCAACATCTCATCCAAGCTGTAACATAACTTCTGGGCTGCTGCTTCTGTTCTGAGATCAGCTCCGCGAGTCTGGCGTAGAAACATCTTGCACTTGGGCCCGTCCCACCAGAGGTTGTGAACACTAGAGGAGTGAAGCTGCCTTGATCAACATTTTGAATTCTCTCCCCATATGCCATTCTCTTGTCGTTCTCGTTCCTCCTATGTGCAGCATCGAGAGCTTGGTTACGGTGACAAACGGCCATGGGATCAAAAATCCTGATGTCGAAGAAAGCTCGCTGTCCCCGCGTCCTGAATCCTCGAGCACTGACGTCCACACAGGCTTCGTTAGATGTGTTTGAAGTCCTGTGTTGGAAGATCTCACCATCCAGTGGAAGGAGGGTCGGTTCTACCATGACGTCCCGGCAGATTTGCTTCAACATATTTGCTGTGAGATCCCTTACCTCGTCATGCCTCATGCATATGAAGCCCCTCTTCTTGCAGACCATGGCGTGATCGCCATCATAGGAAGAGCCACACACGCATTGGGAGGGCAAACCATCTACTGGCCAACCGTACCTTAGAGCAATGGCATCTGTAAATTATTGTTTGTTAAGGCTGAAACCATTTGCCCTTATCGGTAATGTAGTTAACCAGTTCGAGGCGCCCACCTCCTGCGCTACAGCTACTTTTTTTGTCAAATTTTCAGGAACCTGCAGCAATAGTTGCTGCAACATGTCATTTTGGCAGTGCTGCCGATCTGTTGTAATGGACCTACGGATCTTATTAACTTCGCTGGTGTCCACTTCCCCTGTTGCATTCTGGGCTATTATGTGGTCAGTGAGGGCTGCCGTGAGCTTAAGTGAATTTTGATGTTCAGTACTACTACTACTACTACTACTAGACAAGCTAGGTAACTCCCTTATGTTGAAGGAATTCTGATGGGTAATACTGGCTTGTGTGAAGTGACAGAGATAAACCAGATTGCGAGGCATGTTGTGGAAGAGGAGTGCCATAGTAGAACACATCTGTACAGTACAGCATTAAGAATGAATGAGATGCTAAATACATATTCGTAGTGTACAAAGAATGATGGTAAAATGTGCCTGTGTACTTTGGTGTTTAGTCATTTCTACATTCAGCGGGAATACTATATACATATATGTGTACGTGTATGTATCTCAATGAATAGCATACATCTGTCTGGGTGGTCAGAAGGTGTGGTCAGTAGGGGTGGTCAGTAAGGGGTAGACAGTACGAGTTGGTCAGTAAGGGATGGCCAATAAGGGGTGGGCATTAAGGGGTGGCCAGATAGGGATAGTGCTGCCATAACATATGTGAGGCAAATGCTGAAGTCAGGTTACAGAAGCAGTAAGAGCCCAGGAAACACGTTTATGATCCCCAGAGCAGGTCAGGGACAGTCGCTGCCTCTACTACCCACACCATCAAAAACACTCCCTCTTCACTAGGACAAAATATATATATAACTCCTTTGAACGTTATACTAAAAATAAATCCACTTTTCGTGAAACTGGGACCGTTTGTTGCGTTTAGTGCGTTATGAAAACTGTCGTTAGATAGGCGGAAATGTGTAAAATACAGTGAAAGATTTAACAGCTGAAGAAAATATGTCGTTGGCGATAATATCTGTTCGTTGTTTTGTAGTTGAAACTAACCCGGCCGGTTTGATATACTGTAAGCGAGGTATAAATTTGTTGACTAAAAATGGAAATTACTCCTGATCCTGTCACACATTTCATTATTTTAATGTGATCGATAAGTATAGGAGGAGAACATAAACCTAAGGTGAAATTATCCAAGGAAGTTCTTGGCATTACGTTATTTTCTGTTCACTCCTGATGTACAGTACATTAAAACTAATAAGAAATTTAGCTAAAGGCAGAAAGGAACTATCTTGGCTTTAGGAAATAGTTGTTTAAATACGGTGATATTATCCATGAGAAAAAGAAAAAAGGAAAAATGTCATCGTATTCATAAGTTTTTAATTAATATTCAAGCGAAATTCTGCCTTGATGTTGTCTTCTTGTGTGTGTGTGTGTAGGGGGGGAGGGCGGTGTTAGGTGGGTCTGTGGGTGGTTGAGTTGTAGGTGGAAGGGAGGGAGGGAGGGAGGAGGGAGGGTGTGTGGGTGGATGAGTGTGTGTATAATGATTAGCATGCTCGCCCCGTTATCTATTGGAGCCAGGTTCGATCCCCAGGCAGAATGAAACTATGGGCAATATTCTTTATGCAATTTCCTTCCATCCATTCAGCAGTAATATGGAACCTGGATGTTTATCGATTTGAGGATCGTGTTTCCGGGGTAATGGTTAGCCAATGTAGTTGGTGAATAGTTTAGTCTTTTCGGATAAATCCTTGCTACACGTCCATACAGCACGTTAACTTAGGGTGTGGTTGTTGTGTTGACGTTGTGTGCTGACCTTGCTAGAGGAAAGGTCACCGCCGATTTAGCTCCCGAGGATCAACTGTTAGAAGGCCAAGTTAGTGAAGGACAAGGACGAAAACTTGATGTTAAAGGAAGTGATTCCGAGGATGAAAGAGGAAGACGCGAGACAAGGAGAGTCTGTGTTTGAAGAGGACATAGGTGAGTGGATGGTTGTGAGGCAAGGAACGACCAAACTGGTGGTGAAAAAAAATTAATGTACTACATTTTTTAGACCTTTGGTAGACAAACTGGACGGTAACAGTCAAGGACAAGGCTGACAAGGAATGTACGAAAACTTTAATTGTTGATGATTTCCAGGAATGGTACCTAGATAGAGCTTTCTGTGCGAAAGATAGAAATAGGATGAGAGTGTGCTTTCCAGGAGCTGGGGTGGGGAATATAGTTGACGGGATGGATTAAATCATTTCTGGTTATGGGAACAAACCCCTTACCTGCCTCAGTGCAGGAGGCAATGGAAATGGCCGGTGTAGGAGTGAGGAGCTCCTTGATAGGTTCAAGGCAGCTATCGAACATATTAAGGTGAAGGGAGGGATTCCTATCACATGTGGTGTCCTGCTTAAAAGGAGAGTTGGCAATGAATGATTGTCAAGGGCAGTTGTTGTCAACGACCGTATGGTCAGATATTGCAAGTCAATATCATTCCAAATTAATGGACAACTGGGAGAACTTCTCCGGCAAAAGGGACCTTTGTGCTGGGGATAGGGTGGCAACCCTGGCTGGCTCTCTCGTGAGGACAGTTCAAAAGATGTCAAAGTTTTCAAATTGCTATGGGAACATGTGAGTGCGGGGATCGAGGAGACTGCAGTGGGCATGGGTAAACAAAGCGAAAGGTTACAGAGAAGTAGTGCTAGGAATAATGACAAAGTTAAATTAGGCAAGGAGTTAAAATCTAAACGTGACAAAGAGAGGATTTAGATCATGACTAACTGAAATGTCTATGCAAACAGTAGAAGTATGAGAAATACACTGGATGAAATCAGGGCATTGGTATGCACCGAAACAATCCATTTATAGCATTCACACTAACATGGATAAACTTAGACTCACGTGCGTTACCTTTCGAACACCAAATTAAAGGTGACAAATTATCCCATACAGGCAAACTCGAATACAATGGAAGGCTTCAAACATAGCTTGGATGGATATATGAGCAATAGGGGTTGGGTGTAAATGGGACTGCCCAGTATGGGTCAATCGGCCCGCTGCAGTTTCCTCCATTCTTATGGTCTTATGTTCTTATGCACTACATTTGGGATGAATTATATGACCAAACACAATATGCCCAGAGTTCCACCTCACTTTACATGATGACCTGACAACGATAACCTCACAAAATACGACTGCTGAGGGTGTCCTGACCACGAGTTCTAAGATTGACGATTTCCATAACAATTTATTTACCTTTTAAATTGGATAAGCCCACATGGGCACAGGTAGTAGGTAGTAGGCAGCGACCAAACAGGGAGGTACTACCGCCTGGGAAGATATTCGAAGCATAATGTGTTGTCTAATGGCAGACCCTGCTGCCATTTGGCATCACAAAAACTGTGACCAGGTCCCAGGTTGCTCATTTGACTTTCTGCCTCATTTACACACAAATGCAAGGTCTCAATTGTTTCTCTTGCAATTGACAACACAACATACATGTATTGTTTCTCACTTTTGATCTTTTTTTAATTTTCCTATTTCTTTGTTTCTTTATTACTAATATTATTATAATTATTATTTTATATTTTATTTTCAATTTTGTAATTTTTATTAAAAATTTTATTTACTATGAATTGATAATAATAATAATAATAATAATAATAATAATAATAATAATTATAACAACATCATCATTATTATTATTATTATTATTATTATTATTATTATTATTATTATTGTTATTTAATTGTTGTGGAACTCATTAACCTCATATCTCGTGATCAGGTCATCCTCAATCACCTTACTGTGTGAGGTTATCATTGTCAGGCCTCCAGGTAAAGTGAGGTCGCCTCTGTGGGTACATTGTGTAACGTCATGTAATTCACCCTCAAACTTGATATCCCCTTTCTCAACTGCCTTTTCAAACTATCAAATTTTTCCTTCTAAAATCTGGGACTTAAGTGGAATTTTCCTTGCGTCTGCCACTGAATTCTAATTTGAATCTTACTGCTGTGTGATCGCTGTTACCTAGTTCGTTCCCTACCTCGACATAATTAATGAAATTTTCTGTTTGACATAACTAAATCGAGTATATTATTACCCCGGGTGGGTTAGGCTATATGCTAACTTGGGAAACAGTCCTGAACGGTTTAAAGAAAATCCTCTGATTCTGAGTTACTCGTATGGTCGATCCATTCTATTTGGCTAAAGTTAAAGTCGCCATTATACAGACTTTGCTGTGTCTGGATGCCCTGCGTATTTCATCCCAAATAAGTCTCTCATTAACTCTGTCGAGGTTAGGAGGTCTATATATTACTCCTCTGATTAATTTTTCCATACCATCGGTTAATTCTATCCAAATTATTTCTGTATTCAGTTCCGTTTTAATTTCCTTATTTATTTCTCACTTTACATTATCCCTGACATAGATTGCTACTCTTTCTATTTTCCTAATCTGCCTATCGGTATGGAATAATTTGTAACCTGCAATTTGGTATTCGACATGTAACTGACGTGAGTCCATGTTTCGGTGAATGCTATTTTATCGATTTATCCGTAAATGCTAACACCCTGATTTCATCCATCTTGTTTCTCATACTTCTTCTGTTTGCATAGTAGATATATAGGTAAGTCGTGATCTGAGTCCTCTATTTGTCGCATTTAAGGTTTAACTCCCTGCCTAATTTAGTTTTTTCATCATTCCTAGCACTATTTATCTATCTTTTCATTTTGTTTACCCGCTCCCACTGCAGTCTTCTCGATCCCCGTTCTCACATGCCCCCTAGCAGTTTAAAGACTATAACGTCTTTTGAACTGCCCACTCGAGAGAGCCAGCAACGCTGGCACCCCATCCCTAGACAGATATACCCCATCTCTGGCATAAAGGTCCTTTCTGCGGTAAAAGTTCTCCTAGTTGCCCATGGATGGGACTGATATTGACTTGCCATATCTTTGTATATGGTCGTTGACACCAACTGCCCTTGACAACCATTCATCGCCAACTTGACTCCATCTAATATATCCTTACCTTACCTATGTACCTCACCTCACTTAATGCAATTCACTTATAGTTTGGTTATAATGACCTACGCTCAAGTATAACATAAATACACCAATGTCAATGGAATTACAATGGTGAATACAAATATTTATCCCTATTTCATAAGAGTACATTGCATCTTAAAGTGTAAAGGGGCGATTATCCCTAAAAAAGTTTTCACACAATTATCTTATCCACGTCGCCATGATTACCAAGCTCAGTTTTGCCTTGCATGTTTTATGTTGTATTTCGTTCACCTGCATATGAGAAATTTTTTAATCTTTTTACAAATGACATGGCCTTCCAAATAACCTTTAGAGTGAATCCATAAAAGAAACTATTCACCAACAGTTACATTCGTGTAAGAATCAGATGGACATAATCACAAAACAATATTGGACTTTTTGTTTGTTTGATGTAAGTTCAAATTTAATTATAAACTTAAGTAAAAGTAAACAGAGTAATATGTTTGTTTTTTTCCTCACTGTGAACTTATTATCCAATTATAATATATACGCCAAGTATGTTAATGTTTCCAAGTCATATATATAATAACCTACTTAAATACGTTCAAAGCTTGTTCACAATATAACTAAACACCACTAATTCTCTCTGTAAAGTACTTCATGTTTTTTCTCGTAACTTACATCAACAATTATCACAACAGTAAACTAGGGTGTGGCACCAACAAAAATAAATATATTATGTATTCATGTACTCGACCATGGGGTAATACAGTGCACTCACTTGACCTTTAAAATGCTTCATGCCCACGTAAACTACCTCGTCCATTACTGTATTATCCCCCAGACACACGCACCAGGGACAGAAAATACCCTCATTTATTTCTAGCCGAGTGTGTGAAAATCATCATATTTATTCAAGCCTCACCACTTATGACTCTTCGTAAGCACTTGAGGTTTGGCATCTCTTGAGCTTGTGGTTCTCAGTCCTCCTAGGCTGGATATATCAGTTCCTATTAATTACACTCCTGTTGGTAGTGAGCAAATGTTAAACACCGATGTGATGAGATGTGTCACACTAGAAACTATTAACAGACACATAGAGAGTATTAAATCAAGTGAATGTTATGCTTTTACTGATGGTTCTGTGCAGACAAACACAGGTAGAACAGGCTGTGCAATTGTAATATATAAAGAAAAAGAGATGATAGTGTCAAACAAGCAAAGGCTGAACAACTGGGCCAGCACAACACAAACTGAACTAACTGGAATCTACTTAGCTACAGACTACCTCAAAGAAAATGGAGGTGGGGTGATATTCTGTGACTCTCAAAGTGCTTTGAAATCAATGAACAGCCCGTCAGGTTCTATGTCTAAAGTTGTATGTGATATTAAAAGGAATGTGATAACTGCCAATGAGAACAACTCTCGTATGACAATGAGGCATGTAAGAAAGAAAATGTTGACCGTGACCTTGGTCTGTCCAATGCTGCGCTTAAAAACATTCAAGTCAGAATCATGAACTCTGATCTAGAAGAACTGAGAAATGCAGAGAGACCTGACAGTTGTAGCATTAGTAAACATGAAAACTTTTGTGACAAGAGGTACCGGTATGGCCAGCATAAGGACAGAACCGGACAATGTGATGTAGTCGTGGCCAGAATTAGGCTAGGCTACAGACACATCTGGCAAGTTAGTAACGCTGTACCCATACCGGAACACTCAGCATGTAAACTTTGTGATAAACCTTTAAAGCATACACTTGAACACTATATTATTGAATGTGACACTGTCAAAGACTTCAGGCCACCTGGCTTATTGTATCATGAACTTTGTAATTACTACATTGAATCAGGGGTGCTTGAGGACATTCTTGCTGTTCATCCGAAATTTGCTGGCTCACACTGATTAATCTTCAATTAGAATATGACGTCCAATATATGAAACACTGTCTTACATGTTAGTGAACAGTAACATCACCCACATTACTCTGACCTATATATACTGCTAATGAATATGATGTATTTCTTTGTGTATGAACCTCTGTCCTGCGTGGCAGTGAGAAGTGATACCACCCTCAGTGTCAAGACCTGACTGAATTACTCACAATAGGCAAACTGTACTACAAGCTCTGCCAATAAATTTGTGAAACTAAAAAAATAAAAGCTAGCAAGGTGCCAATAGAAACTTAGTATCATCATTACAAAGTGCGTAGAAACCCTGGTTAGGAGGAAAATCTCATCTTTGCTTATATTTCAAAATGATAACCTGAAGATCAAGCACCAAAAAACATTTCACTAAATGATTGAAACACCCTAACGCTAAGCTAACCTAACACATCTATAATAATTTTAGGGTGTTTAATCATCAGGTGAAATAGGCTAAAGAACATCAGGGTTAGTACACTATAATCTGTTCTCTTAATA